>LJIJ01000640.1:0-88042 GCA_001718145.1 Orchesella cincta | reverse complement strand
GGTCATGGAAGGTTCGCTTGTAGGTTTCAAAAAATCTAAGAAAAATCCTGACACATCAGAAAATGTGTGTCGTGTAGACACGAATTCTGCAATTGGGAATTCTGATTCCCCTTTTACATCACTTCTAGCCGGAAGTATAGTGTATAACAGTGGTCTCTTGCTATCAAGAGGTGACGTGAATTTGTCAATAGGTGGGTCAGTGGCGTCAACAACTAGTGTGGGAAATGGTTCACTTCTAATGAATCTATTGTTAACCTCCATTGAGGCATTTGTGTACAGGAGCATTTGAAATGAAGATGCCAAGGTCTTGCACATAACCAGGTACAGAACCTTCTTGCAACTGTTTGTCGAGATAGAGTTTTGTCAGAATTAGGTCAGTTAGAGGATCCGGACTTCTGTCTCCCACGTGTTTTCCCTATAAATATAAATAAAAACCGTTCCAATTAGTCACTATCGACTAAATGGTTGCTATAATCTGAAATAGTTTATTAAGCGTAAGCTGCGAATATGATTTTAAAATAGTTACCTCGGATTTAACTTTTCGTAATGAAGCCAACGGGTAAACAAATGCAAAGTTTCCGTCGTCTAACCCCTCTTGGTTTGCTTTGATTGCTTGATCTCTTTGAATTTTTAGTGCAGAATCAGCTTAAAGCTTTTTTTAAAATCTTCTCGTTCGGATCCACGCATCTGATAAGTGACATGCTCATTTTTGTCGTCATGTTGAATCTTGTTGGTTTGGCTAAACGTTTTAAAGAAAATATAACGATTAAAGTATAATTATCCACTACGACATATATAATTACTTCATCCGTATAATATTTTGAATAATATTGCTTAACAAATTACACAACTGACACGGTCACGTTTTGTGGAACACGAGGAATTTTGGAAATATGAAACGCAAAGGAAGCTTTGCAGCCTTTCCTTTTACATTCACCATATACTCGTTACTGCTGCAATTGCTTTCCAGTGAGTTCAGAATCCTGCAGAAGGATTTTTTTGTTGAATCGTATAAAGCAAAAGGGATTCGTAAGGACGAAGAAACGCTTCAATATAACTGTGTGCTCGCTTCCAATACGAGATACGGCGGACAAGTGTGTCAGACTTTTGCGTTGAAACTTTAACAATCTCAATTTTTAGAAATTTTGTCAGTTGGTCATATGGTAATTCAAATGAAAACTTTGCTGGAATTTTCCTATAGCTTTCCTGATTTTCCTCACTGTTTCCTGTAGGAAAGAGCTTGCTTTCTGATTTAATAGAAGCTTTGATATTTACTTCAGTTTTGGAGGTTTTCTTCTCCGGCTTATCAGTGGAATCCGAAGATTCATTTTCAGAATCTTTGTCATTGTCCTTGGTAGGTTCCTCTTTCTTATTAACAGTCTCCGACTTATTAACATCGTCGGTCTTTTTTGCCTGCTGAACGTCGTCGTATTCTTGGTCGTCCTCACTGACATACTCCTCGTAAACAATGGGCAAGTCGTGGGGTTCCTCAAACATCTCATCTTGACGTTTAAGTTTTTCTATAATTAAAGTATAGAGAGATAATTATTTCTCTATTACAGTACATATTTTTGCGGAACACGATTTCATGCTTACCACACTGCTTATGTAGACAAACTACGGAATCACTGCTGAGATCGTCCAGTGGATAGTGCCAAGTATCTGAATGTGCAGATGTATCTATTACAAAATTCAATTTTTGTAATAAGAGTTACATGATGACATATGTGGAGCACTCTGTGAACGATATATAACATGTAGTACAATTTCTCATACCTGGGCTTGGGCACCGTTTCGGTGGGCTGAATATTTTCCTTTGAGGTTTAGGCGTACTTGTGAACAGTGGACTGGTAAATGATTCCCGAAAAATCTGCGATGATGGTTGCAGGAATGAGTAACTTGCCTTGCTGGAGTCCAATAACTTATGTTCCGGAGGTGGTTCTTCCATGACCTTGCAGTACTCACAGATATATTCTGGAACATCTTCTGCCTCCTCTTTCGTCAAACCAATACATATACAATGGAACCTTGTAGTAAAAAATCAAGATGTATGTAATTAGTTTTATAACTACAAGAATCTTAAAATTAATCATCATTTTAACTTACCAATTTTTGCAATCTTTACACTCAATCATTAAAGGATCGGTACTTTCATATTTCTTTTGACATACACAAAACATGTCACCTTCCACATCGGAAAACGGAACGTACTTCCGGCCACATTTTTCGTTGAAAATGTCCTGAAACAAAATATATACACAAATATAAAGATTATTGTAACATTCTTTCAAAGCGTAAATGTCATACATATCGCCTTTAGTTAGTTAAATGATTGAAACATTAAATCATTACCTGCACACTTCGTCTATTGTGTGACCAAGTAGTGTAGAGGAACATCCTGTGCATGACTTCATTTTTTTGAAATAGCGACTGGCTGCAAAGTCCCCAAATTGACTCCGGATTTTCATACGCTTTTGTTCGTAAATGACGCTTGTCTCTCAACGAATGTAAAATAAAAAATTTTACGGCTTCGTCTACGTTTTCTTCTACACTTAACCACTGGGTTAAATGTTTGACGGTCTCCATTTCATAACTTAATTGACTGTAAATTTTTTACTACTCACTATTTGTACTACTTTGTGTGAATAAATTTGACAAAAACGTAAATGTTTAAAGTTTGCCCACTTGCGTACAACTAATTTTGCCTTTCTTTGTGTGCATTTCAAGCTCTTGAAATTAAACAGTTGAACTAACTTTGACAGCTACTTATAGTCATTGTGTAAGTTTCACTCGATTGTTTCTAAATTTGTGTCATGTTGTGTACAGCAGTTTTTAATAAGAAGTTGTTCTTTATCTAAAATTGTACTACAAACTGGACTTTGAACAACCAAACAGGACTTCTGGGGTAACAGTTTATGTTTAAAAATACTTGGTTGTGCACATGCAGACATAAGGCGATTTCATGCGTATAAATGTGAACAATCGTACTGTAAACAACAAGGCAACAAATAAGTTAAACAGTAGTCTAAGCCTGTTTCAAAGGGAGAAGACTAAGAATGCAAGTTTTTCCACTGAAGGAAAGTATAACAATAGGGATTAAACATGTTTCATGGCAATAGATTGTATTTCTCTTCCTTGGAAGTAACCTTCCTTTACTTATGTATATTATGTATAATGCGTGATTGGATCATGAACGCCGTTCATTATGTACTCTTTTAGAATCATAATTAAATGCAGTATTTTTTTCAAAACTATTTTGGTAATTATTATGATTGTAATAATCATTTTTATCAAAACTAACCTCTATGTAATTCAATAACTGAAAAGCATGCTTTATTAATTAGGAGCCTCAGATCGCATGCCTGAAAGTAACCACGTGGTTGTTGCAAAATGACAGTGTTTAAAATGTATATAATTTTTTGGAGTTTTTGAACCTATGATATTATTTGTAAGATTCCGGCATTTGAAATTCGTTATTACAACTTCTTGGCAGTTAGCAGTGTAGATTATCTGCCAAAAATGCTGTCAGTTTGCTTGCATAATACCAGATACATGCAATACGTCATTACAGTCGATAGCTACGATTAAATAAAATGGAGTTATATGGTTACCAAAAGTTTGTTTGAATTCCGTAAATACTACTGCTTGGGCATCGTATGACAAGTATTTAAGGTAATGCAGAAATGTACATTTTTATTCACAAGATCTCATTACAGTTTTCAATGTCATAACCAAAGTATAAATCAAGTTTTAATAGTATTCCCATAATTTTGATGAAATGCACGTGTGCTTATTTTAACTTTAATGAGTTCTATTTAAAATTTATTTGATGGTTATGATTTACATTGTCCGAGTCTATTTGCATGGCGAGTTCAGATATTAGTTTTTCAATATTTCAATTTTGGAGTTTGGGGGTTTTTAGATTTAGAAAAACTAAATAAAATACGAATCATGGTTGCTTCGATATTTTCAAAAACAAGTATTGATGGAAGAATTAACTTCGTTTGAAACTTAAACTCATAAACTGAGCAAAACATCATTGTTGACCGAAATGTATGAGTTACCACTTATTGCCGTGAAAGAATTGTTAACAATTTTAACAATACAAACAATTTCAGCATTATATAATGATTAAATTATTTTGGTTATGTAAGACTAGCTCGGGTATGTTACATGACTGTACAAGATAACGACTCTAAATTCAGTGAATGAATTTTCAGCAATGCGCGTAATCATGTTATTGTCTTCCGACGATTTTGAAGTTTTTAATTATAGATATGTATTATAATTTTAGTTATTTAAATGCGTTCAAATTAAAATCTCGTACATTCATCTCACGTAGATCATTTTTAGTTAAAATTCTCATTTAACATCCGTTGTTTACAAAATTGGTATTCACGTATACAAAAGAGATATTTTTACTTAAACAATTTTACCAAATCCAAGTAAGATTACAGCAAATCCAGTTTACCGTCCAGGATACATAGCATCTAAATATATCAATCCGTGACTTTTAGTTTTAACGTACTTAGGGCTTCATACATACATGCATATAAAATGTGAGGGACGGGAACCCAGTGATAAAAAGAGCAGACAAAAAAGATAATTTTTATCCTTAAATTTTGTACCTTGGACCGAACTTTGTTCCTTAGACCCAGGCAGACGAAACTAGTTGCAACAAACCAACTTTTACGAAACCTTTCATAAAGGTTGAATGCTGATATATTGTTGGGTATGTAGCGGACAGAAATACAACGAAAGTAAAGCACAAATGTAAGCAACAGTATACATACAGAATCAGTTCACAATGTATTCGAAAATATGACTCATGCAAAATATCTTTTATTTTCTTGTGATACACGCAACCAAATATAACTTCCTTAGCTGATAATTCTTTTTCGTAACTTTTGGATATGTACATTCTGGAAGCCCCTTAGCAGTTCACAATGTACAAAGGCAGTAAAAATACTTTGAAGCTTCTACGACTAATTTTGATCTAAATTGTGTGTTCATTAGCTCTTAGGCGGTTGAAGTAACAACACTGAAGAATAATCAGTTTAAAATTTCAAGTTTTGATTCTTTTATTGCATACAACGAAAAAAATTTTTAAAAGGAAACTACTGATATTAGAGTCTTAAAGCTAAGTACAACTGTTTTTAGGCCATAAGATTCAGTACCCTGAAAATTTATTATTTTCATCGTATCACAGGAATATCAACATGAGTTTTCTACCTTGGAAGGCGATTTTGATAGTTTTCGTCCTGGTAAGTGTCTATATTCTTAGGGAAGTAGGTTTGATAATTTTCGGTATTCTTAGGGAAGTAAGGTTCGGTAATTTTACAGTATTCTTAGGGAAGTTAGATTCTGTGATTTGCGGCATACTTAGGGAAGTTAAGTTAGGTAATCTGTAGCTTGTTTGGTAATTTATTAACACAAAACTACTTTTTTCTCTATTTGTAGGTGCCGTTTTCCTTGCAAGCACCGTGGTATGGAGAATTCGATTCAAACGACGGAGTTGAAACTTACATCACAACTGGAATACTTTTACAGGAGGTGGAGGATTCGGTGGTTTATACTGATAGCTACCAAATAAGTTTCCCCCTTCCGGACTACCAGGACCTGAAAATGCCACGACAAGAAACACCTTGCAGCAGGACAAATACTTACTGCCGAGTCTACACGGATATTTTAGATGTCAATGGAGAGACTTCAAAGATTTTGGACTCTGCAGCCGGTATGTTTACAGCCCAAGGTATACCAGAAGTACCTGCGCTTCCCCCGACATCCACCAGCTACAATGACGATGAAATTGGCCAGTCTGACATCATTGAAGCAGGTATTGACTGGTACAGAACTGCAAAGACGAGTCTAGCAGGCCGACAACCCATGCAATCCCAACTGGGGAAACAGATTTCAAAACAAAGATTTCGTCGCGACAATTCTGCAAACGGGTCAATTCAGGAAATGCGTACTGATGCGACGGCTTTTGGTATCCATCCGGATAATCAAACAAACCTACACAACCGCACAGAAAGAAGTTTACTTGCACTTCTTCCTAAAACTCTTCTCCTAAACGCAGCAAAAAGTTTCTTTTTTAATAAAGGAGGCATACTCAAACAACTGACTGTTCAACGATCTTTAATTCGACGGTCGTCATGTAAAACATAACGGAGGAATAAGCAATCAGTACAACTTTCAGAATCTAATTTTTTGAATAACTGCTCTGGGAAGCGTCCTAGAAGGTTGGGTCTTGAAACAATCGACTCGGACGTCAATTTGCTATCTAACCATGTCTTTACCTTTTCCGTACTACCACCCCTTCTATCAGAAACATACATCTGCTCACTTTCCCAAAATCTTAAATGTTTCAAACAAATAGTTTTCCTGAAACTTAATACACCAACTTGACAAAAAAATTTAATAGGGATATCCTGAGCCCTGTATTTTGTTTTCAGTTGCGGTTCGTTTTAAGATTTCAAGTTATATTTACTAAACTAAAGGTGACGAAACTATACCCACAAGACTCTTACCAACATTTTGACACCAATTTCAGCATTCCACGTTAAATACTTTTGACGCTGGTTATAAGTTTGAGATTTGGGAGACAAAAAATAATTTCCCCTAGTGAGACTCGAATTCGTGCAAAAAGTACATGTGACCTGACGTTGCCATTTAGGCCACCCTCGCGTATATTAAGCACTTAATGACTTATCTAATAGACAATTTTAAAAAGGTGAATGAAAATTTTTGGAAATTGACTTTTCTCCCGTCTGGCAAGTTAGATGCATGCAAACGTATGCAGATTGCTTATTTATTTAAAGTGACCATACTGTAAGTATCTGTAGAGTGTGCTGTAAACACGCGGAATTATCAAGGTGGTCTCATGAAAGTATTGAGGTGACAATAATGCAAGTATCTGAGGTGCTCATTATATAAGCAAGGTACAATGCAAGTATCTGAGGTGTCTCCAAGTAAAGTATTTTGACGGTGACAATAATGCAACAAGTATCTGAGGTGGCTCAATTATATAAGCATTTTGAGTGACAATAATGCAAGTATCTGGAGGTGCATATATATTAAGCAGTGAAGGTGACAATATGCAAGTATCTGAGGTGCTCATTATATAAGCATTTGAGGTGACAATAATGCAAGTATCTGAGGTGCTCATTATATAAGCATTTGAGGTGACAATAATGCAAGTATCTGAGGTGCTCATTATACAAGTATTTGAGGTGACAATAATGTATCTCAGGTGCTCATTATACAAGTATTTGAGGTGACAATAATTCAAGCATCTGAGGTGCTCATTATACAAGTATTGACACATAATGCAAGTATCTGAGGTGCTCATTATACAAGTATTGAGGTGACAATAATGCAAGTATCTCAGGTGCTCATTATACAAGTATTTGAGGTGACAATAATTCAGGCATCTGAGGTGCTCATTGTTCATTATGCAAGTAGTCGAGGTGGCCATTATGCAAATATCTGAGTGCTCATTATGCAAGTATTTGAGGTGAAAAGAATGTAAGTATTTGAGGTGACAAGAATGCAAGTATCTGAGGTGCTCATTATGCAAGTATTTGAGGTGGGCATTATACAAGTATTTGAGATGGCCATTACACATGCATTTGAGGTGGACATTATACAAGAATTTGAGGTAGCCATTATGCAAGTATTTGAGGTGCTCATTATGCAAGTATTTGAGGTGCTCATTATGCAAGTATTTTGCATTATGCAAGTATTTGAGGTGGCCATTACACAAGCATTTGAGATGGACATTATACAAGCATTTGAGGTGGACATTATACAAGTATTTGAGGTGACAATAATGCAAGTATTTGAGGTGACCATTATACCATTTCAGGTGACCATTATACAAGTATTTGAGGTGCTCATTATGCAAGTATTAGAGGTGCTCATTATGCAAGTATTTGAGGTGCTCATTATTTATTTGAGGTGATCATTGTTAAAGAGGTGTACATTATTGAATATAAAAGACCTTAAAAATGTTAAATAAAAAAATTTATGAAAAATACATTCGACGGTCTAGTCATCGTATATTCAATGAAACTACCATGAATTGAATTAATTTAAAAGCACCCTTAAAAGCGTTAAATAACTTTTCGATACATTAAACATGCTGCAGTAGCAAATGCATTTGCATTCATGAATTTCCTACACCCCTGTTTTTTGTATCAATACGCATAAAATATCTTGACAAAGACTATCTAATCTATATATTCTTTAACTCATACAACAACTTCCCAAACGACAGACGACCGGGGAGAAGAACATTCAAGAATGAGGCACGCTGCAATGTAATAATGGAGTTGCATTCGTTTGTGTTTTCTCATTACTAATTTTCTTAGTCACTGCTTTTTAACTTTAGAGAAAATTTAAGATGGTGATTCAAGGACGGCTGATTTAAATGGTAACCGTGATTGTTTTGTACCACAAATTCATAGGGAACATCGTATTTTGGTAAGCATTCGTATAAATTTGTATTGGCTAAACGCAAAGATACTACATGAAAAATATACCATCACCGTGGAAATTTACTTTACAAGGTCTGAAAAGTTTGAGCTCGCGAGACAGGCCACGGGACAGAATTTCGAATGTTTAACGAAATCAAAATTATCTCTACGACAACAGAAATCACTGTAAACTACAGGTGCAAAAGGATTAAAACCAATTGATTGTAAGGGAAAACGGTGCAGCCATCCATCACAGAAATCGTAGACTGACTATGGAATTAAGATGGTGCTATCCCATAGCAATAGGTTTTTTTGGCTGTTACGAAATGTCTCGTCAAGATGTTTCCTGACGACGTATTTTTAAAGAATTTATACTTTCTAACCGTCAAATTGTTGAGCAGTTCGCTGCAACCAGTGCAACCATATACTGAAGTTGCTTAACATTGAGATATCATTGCCATATCAAAATTATGTCACGGTTGCGTACAAAAACTACCAGTTATTGTAGTTCAGGAAATATCGTTTCGTTGGGTTTCATAACAGAATTTCGGAAAAAATTCAAATCTTCTAATGTACTTGCTTCTTCTTCATGTAGAAATTCTTTGTAGAAACCACTGATTTTTATTTATTGACAGGGATCCTATCAAACTTGCAATTACTGAGTGTGAAGACACCGCAGTGTAAACAAAAATTTACTGAAAACCTGTTTCTTGCTGTATTGACTGGTTGTTGATAATTCGTTACTAAATTGAATTGAGAATTGTAATAACAATTCAAAACAATTTGTGGTTTAAAGTTTCAGACTGCCTGCGCCGCGCAGTACAGCACTATAAGTGAAAGTTTATTTCCAAATCTTTTCTCCCCGGTCGTCTGTCGTTTGGGAAGTTGTTGTATGAGTTAAAGAATATATAGATTAGATAGTCTTTGTCAAGATATTTTATGCGTATTGATACAAAAAACAGGGGTGTAGGAAATTCATGAATGCAAATGCATTTGCTACTGCAGCATGTTTAATGTATCGAAAAGTTATTTAACGCTTTTAAGGGTGCTTTTAAATTAATTCAATTCATGGTAGTTTCATTGAATATACGATGACTAGACCGTCGAATGTATTTTTCATAAATATTTTTTTTTCTGTTCATATCTACAATAGATAACAAGCTGCAACATAACCAATACAATACCAACTGTTTTTGACGTTTTCATGCTCGCATTTGTATAGATCAAATCCAGCATTCATCAGAAGAGTTCATGAATGCAATCTACAATTTTTGGAAAAGAACTGCTTTCTTTCTTTCTCAATGTTTTCTGTTTGTGAATTTCATCAAGCTTTTGTGAATATTTAAACGCCTAATGCAACACTTGTCCCGAGGGAGTGAGACAATCAAGGATGTGCGTACATCAAACAAAAAGTTATTTCCATGTTATTCCTCATTTTCTCTCGCAACTTCCACTGAAGGGATAAACGATTGCAGCTATATATTCTGCTGATTCTTGCTTTTGGCTATTTAAAAAACTCATAAACGTGAGTTTTTGGATGGCAAACAATCAAATGATTTTTTTCATGGTCCATTGTTATATGAGCAAACTGACAATTCTTCCTTTTTTACAATGCCACATACTTGCGAAAAAGAATGAAAAACAATCAATTACCTTTCTTGAAAAGCTGCGTTCCATGAGGATTCGTCGATCCCTGAAGAGATGAGCAGTTCCACCGATGTTTTGCCATTTGAAATGCACATTCATCCGCTGCCAAGTGGATCCCTTGGATGGCAACTTTCGTCGTTTCCGGAGCACGTATACATAACTCCATTTGCTCTTTGGTGAGTCCCGGAATCATGTGACAAATTGAGTTCGAGTCTTCCCAAACTGACATCGCAGACTCAAGACTTAGTATACTGTTAACACTCGCGGCTCTTGGTGGATATGCTTTCTTTTTGGCACTATTTCTACCACCACTTTTCTTACGATTAGAGTTTGATGAGATGGCAAGGTGCTCATCCGGGGCGATCATTGTTGTCACCCTATTGTTTTGCTGTTGCTGCGTCTGCTGATACAATCGTCTTGTCAGCAGCGTGTTATCCAAAAGTGCAGAGGCTGAGGAGCGCAGCAGGTTCTTGGCATATTGATTATTTATGCCACTCAACGAGCCCACCACACTAGCGTTGTCATTGTACAAAAGTCTACCCTTCTTGTATACCTGGGCTGAGGACACTGATGATTGTGATTGTGAGCGTTGGTTTTGGTTCTCCAGGAATGGATGTGAATTGCCAATGCCACCACCACCACCATTGAAACCAGAGCTGAAAAACAAATAATGACATATTTTATTATGATGTCAGTTTCAACTTGTCATCGACTACTCCCACACAACCCACTCAAACAAAAATGCTCAAAGGTGAGAAGAAACTCGTGGTGGTCGATTTTATTCATACATTCTTCTTCTAGTTTGCTCATTGCAATTCATCATTATTCATTCCTTTTCGTACTTGGTTGAGTTGAGTTGATGCATAATTTAGTCATGTATGCTCATTGCCATTCCCCTTTTCACACAAAAGATTTTTGAAAAACCTAGTTTCATTTTTCCTTCAATCTTCTGTCCTTGTTGCCCTTCCTCCTGTATAGTTTTCAAGCAAAAAGTAGTGCGGTGGTTTGGTGATGATAGCTGGAAGCTAGGAGCTCCTTATTCTTTCTCCTTTACCCACACTCCTATTTCAATCTCCTTTTGCCATTCTTTACGAGACTCCCTGTCGCTCTCCTCTTTTTTCCCAACATTATTTATGCCTTTTCCCCCTGCTTGCTATGCATGGCTCTCAATACATGATAATGAAGATGTTGATGACAAAATGGTTTGCTTTGAGAAGCCACCACCACGAAATATATGCGTATGTGAAGATACGAGGTGAATACTAACTGCGTATTCTCTACAGATATTTCATGTTTGCTTCCAGGTGAGTAATGGATTTTTTGTGTAAAAATACAGCTTTTGTCAGTCATCTTCAGGGGGAAGTTGGCACCCTTCGCCCCGGTTTTCTTCAAAAGTCTTCGTGTGCGTCTTAAATGATTTAATGCGGTTTTGGCATATTTTCTGTCAGAAACTATTGTAACAAAATGTTTCTATATAATACATTCAGAAATTTTGCCTCTGTAGCATTTTTTTATATAAAGACTGCAAAGTTCAAATAAAAAAATGAGTAAAACCCGCTTGCAAACCTTTGAGCTGTACGTACAGCTGGAAAAACTCTTTTTTGTTTGATTCCCTTAAGCTAAACGTGGCCTGGTCTGGTCCTATTCTATCCAGAAGAATGCAAATTAGCTTGGTGCTGTGAGTGATACAGGCTACTATATACGAAGCCTTTATCAGACTCTGCTGCTTCGAGATAGATACTCAACCAGCGGTCACGAAGTCTGGTGGTATAAAAACACACATAAAAGCAAACCCAGAGTATTTTTTACTGGATTCGTACAAAGATCCTGATCTCATGATGATTGTTACGCATACATGTATCATACAAGAATGTTTATTTAGCAAGTATTTAAGCTCAACGAGCATCCAACATTTTTGAGAGATGACAATGACTGAGCATACGGAGGATGTCAGCCTTTTTGAGTATTAATAATAATTATATGACAATACACAAATGAAAGGAACAAATGACAATGTGAAGACAGCAAAAAGCGAAAAAATATGGTGGAAATGTTGAAGTGCACAAATGTAAGGCAATTTACCACACAAAGACAAAAAATGCAAGCACGCTTTGCATGAGCATTAAAATTTTTAAGAATGGTTCTCTTCCTCCTCTCCATTTTGCTTATCATCATTCTTTTTTGGCTTTTCAACCTGAGCCAACACGAATCCTGACAAGTGGTTCTGAATATAATAGTTTTTTTGTTTCATGATGCGCTTTCCGTTCCGTCTCCACTTTCGAATGGTGCTTGTTATAATGTGATGTTAGCTTTAGCAACTTTTCTCGCAACATCATTATCATCGAACACATCTTATAAGAAGCTTGTGCACACATTTGAGGGTAAAGGATTGTTTTGAGTAAATATTATGAAAAAGGCTTAGAGCTCACATCTTTACTTTGCTCTTTTATTTACAACTGTCAGTAATAATACTACTAATGACGAGGAGGATGATGATCATGATAGCTGCTTTTGAACCCTTCTCAGTACCCATTGTTGAAACAAGTCAAGTGGATTAAAGCAGCTCTCTCAATGCTCCTCGAGAATTCAATATGCGTACTGAAAGCCATATTATGCTGAAGTAAGATTCTCATTTGACACTTTTTTATTTACTCAATTTCATGTGCAAACAATCGTGCAGTTGTAAAATAAAAGCATTGTTCAAGTTGACTAAATTACACAGGAAAGTCATAGAATTGAAGTGGGTCTGCAAAACTAACGGAAACTTTTCCGTTTAGAAATTTTTAGTTTCGCATTGAGTTAGATATACTTACTTTTTTCTTGCAGCTCCCATTTCACAAAGACAGGAAATAATTACTATTAGCACCCAGAAATCAATTGAAAAACAAGTCCACGTTTTTCTCCCCATTCCACGAGTACACACAAAGTTGCTGATGAGTTCCATCATCAACACGAGAGCTTAATGAATGAACCGAATATTTCACCTTTTCTGCCACGTTTTCTACTCAACTCATTCCTGAATAATTTGCAATTCAAAGAGTTCATTTTAGTAGGGATTTAGCAGCCAACTAGTTTAAATATCTTGGGGAAACATCAGCTCCAAATTTGCTGGGCTAACTTCACTACACACTAATTTTATCTCATATAATTTCACATCACTATGTATAACAAGGAATTTTCACTGTTGCACTCCACAGTTGTCAATGCTCAGCTTTGAATTTCACTTTTGGGGCAAAGTATGACACTTTTCTTTCCACGTCAGAATTCACTGTGAGCGCGTGGCCAATGCCTTAATTTTATTTGGCTTCTGAAGTTCGATATGTTAACAAAGTGCAGATATAGAATGTTCTTTCTCCATTAGCAGAATGAATGAAGTCTTGGCAGGAGCGGATTAGGTTTTGTGACCGAATTGAATGGGAAGCCGGTTATTCAAAAAGTGGTTCGTTCCTTCTTCACAGAGCAAGAGAGCAAGTCGGATGTGACAATATCAGAAAATGATGATGCCGATGGGGTAGAATATGAGAGTGTGATTGAGATTTTTAGGCATTTACCGACGTACTTTGCATGTGTTCATGAAAATCATGATCAAAGGGAAAAAGATGCGATATGAAATATGAGCGTGTGACTCTCGTTCTTTCTCTATTCTCCGTATTAAACACATACAAGATGATGATTATCAGCTTTTGCTAGCATAGCATCAGCAGTATCAGCAGAACACCTTTGTATACACTCTACCATGATGATTATATGATGTGAGCAAAGGAACAGTAACAAGCTTCATATTGTTACTTTCCATTGTCATTATTAGATGCATATAATATTCAATGTATACTGCTGATGTTGGTTGGCTGCTTGAGTAGAGAAAATAAAGTGGTGAGATAGGTTGGAGTGGATGACGAGTGAACTGTACCGCAAAAGAATGGGTGGTGACCAGTTTTCGCTGGAGGTGGAGTTTCCCACAACGAAAAAGATGCGAATGCACAGCAATGATGCAGTGTGTTGAGAGATGATGTGTGATCAAGTCGCATGTGTTTGTGTATGCCAGCATTTACTTTTATAAACGAAGCTAACTAAAAGTATATTTTATGTGGCTTTAGCTATTCAGTGTGCATTTTTCTAGCGTATTATCCAACTGCGAATAATTGAAATTCTTATTTTTTTGTAGAATTGCTCTTTTAACTATGTACAGCACTTTTTTTTTAAAGAAAAGTATATGCATACGAAAATGGGGAAGATACAATAATATTCACATTCCCTTTTGTATCAAAGTTTCTCTCTCGAGGTTATGATGATCTTATTCATTTTTATTCATATCCAGCAGTTTTGTTTTGATAATAATTGCCTTCAGCTAGAGATTCTTACAGAAATAAGAAATCCTTTTCGGAATATAGTTTTCATTGTGTGTGTGGCACAAAATGCCACCATCAATATATTCCGCTCAATTTCCTACTAAACCTAGCATGCTTATCTTCTATTTTGTCATCTTTCCCACCCTATCCCATCTTTATCTTTTTGACGAAACTTTAAAGGTAAATATGCCGAATGAGAGATGAGATATGAGTGTATCATGTGTGCACTCATCCCAAAATCACGCTTAGTCACTCGTGTGCATGAATGCGTATTGTAGGCAGAACACAAAGAGGCACAAGTCTGAAAACATGTTCGGTATCAACTCAGCTCTCAGCCTCGAATACTAACTGGTATGGTGTGGATGACATACTTGGAGTGAATGAATGCCATGTAAAATGCTTGTTTGCTTGTTAATTATTGATTGTTTGTTTAGTTATTGTGCTAGATTTTACACCCTTCACCTGGTGCACTTTTATAAGTAACTTTTCACACCAGTTTATACTAGCAACTGCTCTTAATTGACCGTTAAGAGATCCATTCTTCATTACAATATTTGCACTTGGTCTGCGTTTTAAATAAAATCAAAATCATCACGGATCTTAAAATTATTTTAAATCTTTAATAAAAATAAAAGTTTTAGTTAGTCCTGGACTTTGAGCTGGCGAGTGATTTACGGAAAACTTGCTATATTTTCTTTAAATGTTTGGATTTAATCTCAATTAATTATCTTTATTTCTTATAAATAAATGCCTACCTTCGCCGTTTCATGCGTTCGGGATAGATAGATGAGAACTGTTGAATGTGAGGTAACAACGGAATGATTTCTCAAAGAGATACTAAACCCCAGTAATTTGTAAGAATGCTACTTTTTCAAGAAACCTTTCTCCTTCTGTTTCATTTCACAAATCTTTCGTTTTTTCACACAGTATTGTTAAACGTTCATCAGTGAGGTCCGTTTAGACTTGATTACACCTTTTCATAAATTTATTACTGTATTCTCAATCTTCCATTCTATTCAGGAAAATCTTGAAAGGGTAGTCAGTCAGTAGTCTCCTTTTATGTACACATATTCATCAGTCATCACATTACCCATGTGAACGTTTTGTGATGTGAAGAAAGAAGTGAGTTTTCAAGAGCTGACGTCTCCTTTTTCGCTTCATTTACTAAATCTTAAGGAATATTTTTAGAGTTTGTACCACCTACTGCACTGAATACGTATGTACAATCCTGTAATCATAATCATTATGAAGACGGAACGTTCATTAGCGACTCTGTAACAGTTTAAGCACTCGGCCGCTAGAAATCCTTTGTTAGAAAATGTTTCCATTTGAAAGACACAATAGTAATTTATGTTAACATATAAACGCAAAAATTTGATTCAAAGGATTTATTTTTATAGAAACTAACAATTCTTAGAAAAATAGAATCCAAAGTTTTGCAGTGTCCATTTGTTGTATGTTCTAAAATGAGGAGGTCTATATGTTAAATCCCAAACTAAAAAGCATAAAGTATAGTATAATCAGCATAAAAAGCATAAGCTGTGGAATCACTTATTGAGTATATACATTTCTCCAGCCTGCTTCCCGTTTGAGACGCTTTCATCCAAAGAAACAACTTCAATTAAAATAAATGACGTGGTCAAATTCTTCAAAATTTGATTGCCGGAATCTCAAATTCATATTAGTTTAAAATATCAAATATTTACCATTAATCACAATATTCCACTTTCCTCTACATCTTCATTTGGCTTTTTTGTCCCTTTCAGATAAAAGGGTATCATAGCTCTCTCTCTACGATAAGAATCTCAAGATTGGAACGGATCTTTACGTTCGTCCTTGCATTGTATTGTTCTTCCACAAACCAACAATCAACTTTTCATGTCATATCCTTCCATCATCAAATACTGCTGTACAGTGTACCCGACACATTTTACACGTCACGTAAAAATGTGCCGCATTAACCAAGTTATCATATGCTACCACGGCTTCACCATTGACACAACAAGTTGACCCCTTTTATCTTGTCAGTTTCTTTAAGGGTATGAGATGAAAACGGATTTTCGAGTAATCACGTTTTATCCAATATGTAACATATAGGCTGGTAAGATAGATTGGAGAGTGGGCATGATGATGACATACGTACATGAGTTACAATTCCTTGAGAATTAAAAGCTTTATCAGATGGTGATGCTGTTGATAGCTATCCAATAATCATAAGTTACCCATTTTTTTCATAAGCCGAAATGCTTCATGGTAAAAACCAAATAGTCAGGTAGTGTGGCTCGTGGGAAAATACCTGAAATAATTGCGCATATCAAAGATTTTTAAAAAATGTTGAGAGTAGAGAGTACAATCGAATTGAAAGGGTTCATGAATATATATAATGTACCATATTATCAATCTTCCGTTTTGGTCCGTATGATACTATTGTTTTGTCGTGGGTTAAATGGAAAAAAATAATAATTGTTGAGCAAGAAGACTTTAACATCATGATTCTCATGAAGTAGTTGATATGAGCTAAATTACAATTGTAGAAAGGCTTCTGGATTTGAAGTAGGTGTCATATTGAGTAGTGTATCTGGTCGTGACATCAACGTCAGAAGTGCATTTGATGCATCATATCCCACCATCTTCAGATAAACCCACCATCCATCAACATCATCCGTTTGAAAGTCATGTTTTACTCTTTGTCAACAAGGAATTTATGAAGTACTTTAGTTAGAAACTGATATATGTACGATACCCGCTCGTCCTAAAGAATTCAACCTGACTGCATTTAATGTAATTGGGAATGATATTTTTTTAACAAATCGAGTGGCACTAATGGTATGTAAGTTGTATATATACTTTGCTTACTCTACTTAATTACAGCGTTTTAAAAGTAGAAAATTGGCATAAATCATGGTACGACAATTACATATATGTGTTACAGTTAATTACAGACCGTTTAGGGTAGTTAAAATATCATGTAAGACAAGATAGAGAGTCGCAGCAGTCAAGCAAGCCAAGAAGCGTCTCTCTTGACGGAACGGTTTTTGGGTTGCATTTAGTAAGCGTCGTCGTCACAAGAGGACACCTTGCATATGAGAAGGAAGAAAACGAGAACTCTAGAACTGCAGGATGTTCAACAAAGGATGAAGGAAAACGAAGCTTGGCTAACATATCGTAAAATTTTGTCAAAGAATATTGCCCAGTTCGACGTTTTTACTGTTTTTTGTAGATCATATAAAAATTATAATTTATGTAGGTAGTTCCAGCAGAGTTGTTCTTTGTAGTATTTGATATCAGGTTCATGAATTCTAAATGCTCCCATTTACCTAATTTTGTGTAAATGTAAGAAAATTGGCACAGTGTCGGAGATCCTTGATCCAGATCTTTCTCAAACGTTTATGATTTCAGATGAGCTAACTGTTGTACAATTAAATACTGATGTAATGCAGTCGTTGCTCATTTCTCATGAAAATCTAAATTTCTAATGCATTCCAAGTCCCACTAGTCCTTGAGTAATACTCACCCATTTCTCACCTGATTACCCGAGATGAATAGAATAGCGGAAGAATCTGGAGAGACCTGTCAGTGAGAAATTGTTGCTTACTTCATGATTCTCATCATCATCCTTCGCATCAAATCAACATCACATTAGCTGACAGGAAAACTGTTGCTCCACGACATTTAGCATTCAAGCCAGCTTAGGCAGGAAATGGGCAAAATCTAATGAAGCATTTTTAATTTGCTCTAAATAAAGAGCTATCTTTTTCCATCTCCTTCTCTTATTTCACATGAATGAATCTGGATGATGGAGGATGGCAAAACATCATCAGAATATGGAGCTAAATGAGCATCGCACCAGGAGTCCAGGTTTACACCCTGAGCTCCCATAATATCCAAAAATCCTGCAAACAAAACGTAAAAGATCGTTTATCTTTTCTCATTCTTACCTTCCTCTCAACATTTATGCATCCTGTGTAGCACTACTGTATTTTGCTTTGAAAGTGATGACATGACTGTTGTCCATTTGTAGTTGTTTCACTTCACATTCATGCTTTTAAAGAAAACGTGTACAACAGTGCACCCTCGCATGCAGCCTTTTGTTGTTCGACAGTAGTCCCAAAGGTGACATGAAAACGAGACCTCCCAGCAGCTCACTCATTTGCCATATGCTAACGAAAAATGCTCTAAATTACATGTAACTTACAGCCATCACGCCATCATCACAAGTTTCGAATGAGACACATTACTCTTCCCACAAAGAATGTAGATGGGTATACATACACTCACCCGAGTAGTCTTGACCTGACAATGAGTTCTTCATTGTGGTCTTCCCAGCTCTTCATCATCGCCAAAGTTTACCTTTGGCTTGTCTTCCGTGGCGCTACAATACAAGGGGAAGGATCCAGCTCGGTTATTTATGGGCATTCCACAAATTCCTTCATTGGTTCTTACACAAAACACGGAATTAACGGCATGTAATAAGTATTATTAAATGTCAGTCAGTTAGGAAAAAAGAGGCAAACTTTTCCTATCAAACTGGAGCACTTCAGTTCTTAAAATCGCAATCAATATCAAACTGAAAATGTTCACAAGATTGTTCATTTCCAAAAACTGTATAAAGCAACAGCACCAACCAACCTGCATTATTATGTGTATTATACAAACATTACCGTTTAAACCAGGTAATAAATATAGGTAAACATTTTACATCATAATTTGTTATTTCAGCTGCGTAGTAAAAAGTGATTATAAAACACTCAAAAAGCTCTGCTGATGGGGATCATCATCTCGGAAGTAAACGAAACAGCTTATGGGTAAGCTACATAGTCATCCAGACTGTTATATTTTGAATGTGACGTATATCCCACAATTCATCTTCCCTTCCGCGATATTCGAAGAATGACCTGTTGTAAATTTATAATAGAAGGGGTCAAAAACCTAAAAATTGCTTTACGGAGGTTATTTATTGAACATTCAAAGTCATTGCAATATATATGAGCTGTTATGCTGTATACATACATAGAATGCAGTGTTTACAATCCGTCGTAACAGGTAATAATGACCCCGTAATGATGTTTGGGTTTTGGGGTTTTATGTAAACGGAATAATAAAGTTGAGAAAGTAAATGTTTATGCACGTCTATTTGTATGTTCAGGAAGAGAACGTATCCGTCCGCATGGGATTGTTAAGAATTCTGAGTACAAGCTGAAAATACGATGGTACAAAACAAACCTAAGTAGGATCTTCGCATTTAAATGCAATTCGTTTAAAATTTCATAATTTTAATTGAAGTTTTCAATGAAACGATAATATCATCGGATTGTCAACGACATAAGTAATTACTTTAATAAGAGCTACCAAAAGGACCAACCACGCCGGTCTAATGGTATGTTTAGCAAGTCCATATATAAGTTCGGCATTGATTTCGTGCTGTCTGTGTGTGAGCTGCTCATCTTTTGTAACTTTTTTCTTCTTTCATTACCTGTCCGCGTCTTCCCAATCCCAGCAACAAAAACAACTCACAAAACGTCCACGGCGAGTGAGAGATGCCTTTCGGAAAACGGTGAAAAAAAGAAAAGGAAAAGGTGGTAACTAGTCGAAATCAAGATATCATTATTACTCACAACACGCCTGCAACGGCAGCATTGTGCCGCCACCGCTATGATTCCATTCAGCTCAGCTCATGAGAGATAGAGATATTATGATTATGACTATTATTGCAAAGATAATGCACTTGATGAGGAATGTACTCTCACACTCTTCCTAACTTCCTATACCATCCAGAGCTGAACGTTTTATCTCCTGGTCATCCCTTCTCTGTACGATAATGATAGCTTTTTTTCAATTTTTCATCATCAGCATCATCAGCAGCATCATAATCACGATATATTCATAAAATACAAAGCCTGGGAGCTAAAAGTTTAAAAGATAAGCTCATGAAAAAGTTTACTCGTTAATATTACCAGCTTCTGGAACCGGTAGATGAGCCAACTATGATGAATTCATTTTCTGTCCAACATTTTCTATACCCTCTGCTCAGCATCTTTTGGTACCTAAGAGAGTCATATAATGACGATAATAATAATGCCAGAGCTCTCCTTCCTCTCTCTCGCTCTCTCAGTGTACCACACACAGATTCATATTTGTTTCGATTCCATCCATTAAGAACACATTTAACATCAAAATCATAAGAAGAAAAGAAAAATAAAGGTATCAACATCAACACAATCAGCAAGGTAGGACGAGTATAAACACCATCATATTATGTACAGGAGCGGCCTTCCTTTGGCTCTCTTTTGATATGCAGGAGAATAATAAGAAAAGACTGTTAACAAGTTTGCAAGAGGTAAACTACAAACGATCGGCTCCTTTTATCATCATTCCTTGCTTCTTAACGTTCAACAAAAGTGTGAAAAGATACTTTTCCTCTTTATATAGCAAGCAGTAATAATAATGGGAAACCGACAGGGAGAAGTGTAGAGGCACGCCGTTCCCCACATGTATTATTACACGGGGATGAAATATAATGGCGAAAATATGTTTTCAAAGTTGTCTATAACAGGTAATAAGTATATAAATATGAATTTAGTGTCAAGTTATGGACCGGCTTGATTCTTCAAGAGTATTTATGATCATCATCATCTCAGTGGTGTGAGGCTCAAGAGCCTTTGTTTACACTCAATAACTACAGGATTTGTGTAGCTCTCAAGAAGAAGAAGATGATGATATGAAAGTATTTCTCTTTGAGAGGAGACGAGAGCTTATCCATTTCGTGGTAGAAATATTTACAAACTAATATTGCTCCTTGAATGTTCTGTTGTTTTCAAGAAAATATGCCACTTCTCCATTTCCTTTAATGGAAAATCCGCAGTTTCTATTGTTTGATGCACAAGGCGAAACAAAATGGATTTCTTCGTGTGGCAGAAGCTCGGGAATTTGAAATCTGGAGATGTTAAAGTGCACTTAAAACTTTGATGAATGAAAAATATTCATTTTTTGTCACTAATATTCATGCATATTCAAATTGCTAAATTGAATACATAAAGAATCCATGATGAACCAGTGGGACGAGCGCAATTTTCTTCAGAAATTCCACCAGTCCCATATAATACGCACTTACCTGAAAGAGTAATACTTAACTACAACCATAATATTTCTGAGCTTATAAAGATTTTAAAGTAAAAACCTAAAATCTCTTCTGAGCATTACCCCTCAATTCAATCCTCCTTGTTTGCTTGGGAAAGGAGGAAAACGTAGGTATTTTTGTTAATAATTTTCAAACTTAAAAAACTAAAAACAGAGTAACCCATAATAAATTTTCAATAAACCCTGCAATTAAGTTTTACACAATGGATTAGGTTAAAACCTTTAAGAAAGCCCCTCAGGAATGTATATGTGTGTGATGATGCTACATTTAACGTCTTGTACTACACGCATACATATATACAAATGCATTTGAAAGTTCTTTACCAGCTTTTGTACAATATTGCTTATTACTTAAACTGCTACAGAGACTGCCATTAAAACCACTCGTTTAGCCAGAAGCTACATAAAAAGAGCAGTGGAATAAGTACATAAGCATAAAAAGTCCTCCTTTTTAGTTATATCTTGGTGGTAGGTAGGTGTATATATAATGTATGCATGTGGACTCAAATTGAAGTGAGTAAAATGAGTTAAATACATGTAAAAAGGGCACGGAATTTAGTTTGGAGAAAACATTATTTTTTTGAAAGGTAAAATGCAACGCTTCCTTATACACTTATGGTTCATTTCATCCACATTTGGTTTGGAGGATATTGCTATATATTTACAATTTATGTTTTACCTGAGCACATGAACATCATAAATGATACTCAAAAGTTGTGCATAATCCTCAAACCTTAATACCATACCTTCAGGTAAAATCCGTAACGTACATGTGTTCATTATATAACAGAAATGTATAGAAAATATGTTGGGCTGGTAAAATGCTGAAGAGGCAAACACATGTGTGTGTGTGTGCTTTATAGCTGAATCTGGAAAGGTGTTTACACGTAGTCAACATTTATTTGTTGAGCTGGTATGTGAGCATTTTGGTACGTATACTGATGATGCTGATGATTCTCACTGAGCTTTCAACCTGGAATTAAGTAAACCTTTTAAATGAACCAAAGTGGTAAATGAAAATATATTATATTGTAATGGATGAGCAAGGACTTTAAGAAAAGGGGAGTGTTTGGAAGTAACAAAAGTTTTTAAAAAATATTTTGAGCTGTTACCCTCAAGTCTACGGTAAGCATCATCGAGAGTAATCCAAACTTCATCATAAACATCATCAGTTAGAAAATAGATGTAAGGATGATCAGCATCAGCATGTTTTTACTTATAAAATGTTACGATACCATTCAGAGATGATGATTGTGTTGTAATGATGATGATGATGACCAAGAAATCCATAGTTCCTGATTCCACCTTGAAAAGAATGATGGATCCTTTATTCATCCCTTTCAACGGGGTTTTTAATCTTGGTTTTTTGGTGTTTTCATCCTCTTACGAGTTGATACATTTAATCAGGATACATTGTGGCCACTAACGGTTTGAGCTCAATGATATCATGCTTAATTAATTTGGGATATGTGACAATTCCTTTGCTCGAGATAAATAATATGGAACGATAAGACATGAAATTCCTCTTAAGAAAACATCATGGATCAGTTGTGGCATTGGCATTAGTTTGGGCTATTCAAAGCTTAAGTAGAATGCATGAAGGTTATAGTAATAATATTTAAAAAACTTAAAACCTTTTTTTACCTAATCCTTTCGAAACCGATCAGTCTCAAGCAACCGGATTTGTTTCAGGTCACTCGTGAATTCTAGGAAAATATCTGAATGCCTTTAATACGATGTAAACGTATGTATAAATGCTGGATTCTCGTGTTGTGTTGTGTGTTCTTATGAGCTTTTGCTACATTTGTTCTGAGAGTATCATGACAAATGCAAATGCAACAAACATTCCGACTGTTTACAGCCGGCATTTTTTGTAATCCCCTTTTATCTTACTCTCTTTCCACAAAATCTTATCAGGGGAAGGTAACTGAATGAAGCTTACGCTTAAGAGCAAAAGTTTGAGTATGTGTGATAGTAATCTCAAGGATTTTTGGGTAAAATGCCCTTTATCCCAGATTTACTCGGCTAACATGGAAGAAGGGACAATGAATAGCTTCTTTTGCATTGATTTTTGCCATGTAAAATGTAATCCAACATACCAACGCGCATTTGTAATATACTCCATCCAACTATGCCGGCTCAATAAAAGTTAATACTATTTTCCGGAATTTACAACTGTGAAGGTGATAATTGCTCGAAAGTAGTGATATTGATACTACCAATTCATTTTCCCAAGTTCCTTTAGGGAATCAATATGATGATAGTCATTTTTTATAACCGGAACGACTCTGGCTGTATCATTCTGTGGAAGAGAAGCTTATAGTCGTTTGGTCGTTGGTTTACCCTAAGCTGCCAGATTTTAAGCATATTTACCTTTGATTTCTTTCGGCACAAACAAACGTTTGAGAACACGGTGCAAAAACCCATATCGTCTATCTCTAAATTTGTCAAAGACAAGAAGAGCAACCGTAATAGGACAACCAACCAAGTTATAACTAGTTACCTGGGAAAGAGTGGGTTTTATTAGTGTAACTACAGCCGCATATCATGCACACAAAGTTTACGGATCTATCAAAGTTACGGCTTAAGCTTAAAAGCTGGTAGCACTCTCTTCTCGAGGAAAGAAAGGCAGAAAGAAGGTGCAATGCACAACAGTCAGTCATCCACTGCACCACATAAGTATTGCATCCCATCATCATTGCTACTACCTTACCTAAATACATACATACCTATCATAAAGGATAAGGAAAACAAGTCCACTTGTACTTCTTGATTTTACAAAAGTATTAATCTCATCACTGCTGACTGACTCTGAGTTTGTAAGTGAGTAGGTAACTGAACAGAACTGCATATTATAAAGGCAGAAGGAAATCGGGGAATAGCTCCTTCATATCCCTCATATATATATTGGTGTGCATCCCTATACCAAATGAGCTTTTATAGTTGACTACAACAGACATGACATAGTCAGGCTCAAACATATATATCTTCGAAGAGGAATGGACAGTGTGGTCGGTGTGAGACTTCTGGAGGACTGACTTGCTGCCTGTGTGTTAGTTAAGTGAATGATGATGAGAACTGTTTTTTGGGTCCACGATATTCCCAACTGAAAGGAAGAGAAGGCAGTACGCGGTCAAACCGTTCTCAGATTGAGAGGCACCTTTTTTACAAGAAATAAAGTGGAGAGAAAGGTACATTATTGCCTTGGAGCAGTGAAGTTTGAAGGGACTTGCAGCAACTCCAAAGCAGCAGACTCGGAGGTCCTCCTCTGTACAAAGCATATAGCCAGCATCATCCACAACAGCCAAAAAACGGAGGAAAAGGTATCGATTCAATTCATTTTATGCACAATATCTAAAAAAGTCAGAGGAACATCCCTTATTTCATTCCACCAGAGTGGTAGACAAGTTAGTGTTGTCAATTCTCGTTGTTGCACACACAACCTCAGCAGCAAAGCTGGTAACGTGAGTCTGCAAAAACCAACTTTTGACACTTTTCCTAGCGTATAAAGTGAAGTGATGATGATCACATCATCCCAAGCAGTGCTAAACAAGAAGTCGAAAAATAGCCATAAACAAGCCGGCTCTGTCCTGACTGACTGGTGATTATATCAAAATAATAATATTTCATTCGGAGCCCACCATAATATATGCAGAATTTACTAAACTGTGTAGCCATACTGTGTGCAGACAATACCTAATACGTTTTATTAAGACATTATACAACTACATATATTGTGGCTCTCCTTTGAAAAAAGGAGTCTTCCAGAGAGCACATATATTTTATGTCATGGTGTTTACGACGGTGAGCCCACATCTTGCTGCTGCCGGTTTTCGGAATGTGTTTTTGTGAAACTTTGTTGCAAACCCAATGATTATTGCACACACCGACACTCTCACTCACTTCTTCCATAACTGAATGAGGAGAACAGATTGAATATAAAACTGATCCAGTTTTCTTCATACTAAATACGGCAGTTCATTCAGAAAATGAGACTTTTCTTTGTTTCATGCAGAACGTGGACTCGAGTCGAGTGAATCCCAGAAGCAAGCAACTTGTCAACTAGTCAGTATCAACTTGAGTCTTGCAGTTTCTTCAAGCGAATATTGAACCATTCACACTCAAAGAACAAACACACTTGTCGTCTCACTCAGAGTGAAATAGTTTTTTAAACATATGTACAAGTAACTCATCCCCCTATAAATCTTTTGCAAATGCATATCTGTCCTCCGTGAACAGAATACAATTGCAGGTGGAATTATGCATTTTTCATCAACAACATCGACCATCATCATCAACATCGCCGTGTGATACTGATGCTGACTGATATAACTCTTGAGGAACTTGTTCCAAACACCGTGAACCAAGAAGTGAGAACTCTCTGAGCTTCACATCCAACATCGTCAAAATCCCAGGTAAAAATCTTAATGAGTCTTATGCATTTTAGCTTTTTTATATTATTCTTAATACATACATGTGACGAGATAACGTAGAGTATTACTATCAAGCAGAAAAAAGTAGTGTTCACAAAAATATACATGTCTATGAAACACATCCAATATAATCGAGAAGATCTATAAGCTTGTAATTGGCCATAAACAGTAACCTGTTTTCTTATAATAATATTAAGTACTCACATTATACAAGAAGTAGCCAAAGTCAAAGTAAAAGACAATGGCAGCAAGACAGAAAGAAAAAAAAGAATGCAAAAATGTTGCTACTTTGACTGACCATTGGGCTGCTGACTTAGTGATGCCTACTTTTATCACTCAAATTCCTCTAAATTTTCTTATACTTATACTCACTCTCAGAGTTAAATCCATCCTCATTATTGTCTTATTATTGTAACGTTGCAGGTAACGAGTTTTCGTGGTGACTGCGCTCTCTGGCTCCACGGATGTTGTTTTGTTGGGACCAACAAGAAGAATAGGAATTGAGAGAATTAGTAAATCTCTTTAACTTGACTGCACTTCTGCACGACGATACAAAGTAGCGAAATATAAAAAAGAAGTCTTTTTAGCAGTCAGACACTTATTCATGCAGAAAAAAAAGAAACTAGCAGAAAACCAAGTGCGAAATAATATCTTGAGCAAATATATATTATATTATATATCTATATGAAATAATCGATTTTCATATCATGTCACGTCACCAATAAACCAATATAATCTTTCATTCAAATCATACTCATGAGCTGTTTGCCATTCATTTTTTGGTGAACACCCCAACACCTCGCGAGAGGAGACTCCTATTATACCCGCACTTACTTTCTGTTCACGTTTTCCCTTATCAATATCATTAATCGTGTCAAATAGCTGTACAACGATGCAATAAAAATCAGCAACGAAAATGAAAAACATTTATTGAACAAAAGTGTTGATGTTAACGGAGTCAGTTTGAGTTGAGTTGCAGTTGAGTAAAGACACTTGAAGAGCCTGCGGAATATATTATTTATACAACTCACAAAAGGAATGTGGTTTGAGGCTGATGAAGTAACAATAAATCATTATGATAAACTGTGCGAAAACTCACAGAGTGCTACACCTGTAACAATAAAAAGTGTTGTTGGAAGTGACAAATTGAGCGAATATTTAATCTGAGCAATAAAATTGTACTTTTATATGCATAAATTATGGTGTATTGACTGCAAAAAAAGGAGTAGACAGTTTAAAAAGTTCACAAATGTGTTGTGCAGCCCCTGTAGTTGAGTAGTAGCATGCTACCTCTTGTATAGCGGAAATCCCTTCTAAAGAAGTCATGCTGAACCAAGCGTTTTTTGAGAGCTGTATTGAAGATTTCATTGAAAGCAGTTGTGGTCATCAAATCGCATGATGGATTTCATGTGGATTCTGATTATGTCAGTCATCACTGCTGTTGCCGTTCCAATGTGTTCTGGGTAAGGAGAAAAATTCTATATTTTTTTAGCTCCATTTTCATGCCAAATGATGTGTGATGCTTTTTTACCTAGAAAGCTTAGCTGTCTACCAATTTATGTGCTTTTATAAGAGTATATATATATAACATGCACGAGCTTGAATGGTGAAGGCTTCTGCTGAATACCTGCTTAATGTAAGAATATTTACGGGCCCTAATTCATCCCGTCCACAGACCTTACTCTTCGTAAACAATGACAGACAAATTAATAAATTGTCAAGAGATGTCATATAAAGTTGGTAAAATATTGAGACCTCTGCCAGTACTATGCTATTTAACCCTCTTGAGCTGTCTCGCTTTCTTACATCATACTAACTTCCCTGACTCGGCCTAATCTGATGCTGGTGAATCTTGTAGGGGTTTGTATGTTTCAGGGTTCATTTCAATTTATTTTTCTTGTCAGCTATGAGTTCCTTAAACTTACTCAACTCAACGGTGAACAGTTATGATGATGCAGTATGGCTGGAAAATATGCGTTAAATATTCATGATTTTACTAGAACCAAAGAAATGCTGGTGCCAGGTTTACCTTGCAGTTTGCGTAAACCACATCAAAATCTGACCTAAATATAAGGCGTAATTACATGAAGCAAAAATATGTCTAAACAGTTTCCAATTCGAAAGAAAAAACATTCATAAGAAGATGCAACGTGCTTACAATTTCAAACCCGTAGCAGTTCACTGTCGACATACAGACACAAGGAGGAAGGTTTCTTGTGTAATTTGTTTGGTTAAATTCCATCTCTTTGTCCGTACGTTTTTTTGAGAAAAGTATCGCTAGCAGAGCATTACTATTACAGCTGGGATCTTTAGGGAGACTCGTCTGGATTCTGGAATTACTGGAGAGACCAAGTCCCTTCCGACATGCATGTTAAATTGGTGTAGACTTTCAGTGCGAAGCTGTCTGTCCGTCCATTGTTGGAAGGTTCTCTCTCATTCTCCCTTTCTTTCATTTTTTTTCTTCCTCTTTTATTTTTCAAATGTGCTTCAAGGCTAGTAACTCTTGTTGATTATTCAAGTTACCTTTGTACTGCTTGGAAAATATTCACATTCAATTATTATTACTAAACTATCCAACGTAAAACGTTGTTACAATATTCATTTTTATTACCTCGGGCCCTTCTAAAGGTGCTAAACTACGATAAAGTTTGAAATATAGTTCGTCAACCAACATTGCATGCTTCACTGCAGCTATTGTGGCAGATTGTACGATTACATCCAAGAAGTGCATAATATCCCTTAAAAAGATCCATGACCCCTTTCCTTTGAGCTGATCAAACATGATTATACACAAATTCGATTGTTTCGGGGCTCACCAAACCTTTTGCGCATTTCTACCACCAAACCAGCGAAGCAGATTATCGTCGTAAGATTCTGAGCATCTTTAGACATCCTATTGCAGAGAATGGTGCATTTTGGATACAAATTCTATTGTATTCACATTCACTTATTAAAAACATAACGCTTAGAACTAGGTACACATTGAGATGGGCGAGTTTAAAGAAATTTCACTTATTTCTTGGGGTTTCACACAAAACAAGAAAAGGGATAATGTGTGTAGGAAGACAAGTAATTACTATTCGGGATGCATATTATTATATGATTTCTTTATTTTGTAGAAACTTCTTGTAAGGAAATGTATATACAAAATTTTTATACTAAACGAGTGAAGGAAGAAAAAAACGCTTAAAAGCTCTTTCTACAGATTAAAATTTCAATCAGTAAGGTTGTATCCAGCCGGAACGGTGTCATTCTCAAATGTATGTTAGCGATAGGTCACCACAATCAAAACAAAGCATTTTTCCAGCTAGTCAAATCTCGATTCCAGGTAGAACTGGGTATTCTTTTATTAGCTGTATTTGTATACCTATTTGGAGTCATGAATCATGCAAATTTCTTTCAAACCGTGCAACTTTTCAGACTCTAATCTGGTGTCAAATCTACATCATCTGACACTCTTTGCTGAAGATTTGTTCACGAACATGTTATCCTTTCCACATTTTCACGATGATATGATGACTTGTGTTGTTAAAGATAGTGTAGAACATGCATGGGAACTACTTAAGTGTTTTATTGCCTTTTAGAGTATTTTTCTTCGAAAAGCTTCTTACATGCAGCCTCTACTTTTTCCCTTGTACCCATCTATAGATACCGACAAAGTATTGGCTTTTAGTGTGAATATTTTCTAGCCATATCCGTACGAGTGGTCAGTTCAAATCATTTTGTAGCATTCGAAAGCCAACTTGCTGCTGAGAAGAATGTCGCTTTTAAAACTTAATTTGTTTTATAACGTTTATATAATGCGGTAGTTAATAATTTATAGATATTCTTATGCATTTTATGACAAACAACAATACTGCACGCCTATATATGCAGTTGGTTCGAGGATATATAAATTATAAATGGGAAAAGATTAGACATATCCCACAAGAGTAAACCACGAGGTAATAAAAGATGGGTGCATTGCTCCCGTCCCCTCCACCGTGTACTGTATTATCTTCCATCATTCAAGCGTCGTAAGTGATGATTACGGAATCCAGGTTGCCTGTCTGTTCCGGAGACTAGTTTTGGTTTTCCTCATCTCCTGTTTACCTTTTTCCTTCAAAGAATGCAGCTAATTGAGGGAAAACGTCTGTCTCGCTCCTCATTTAAAATCTTAAGTAACAATTACTCCCATGCATTTATTTTTTAAGGGAGGAGGAGGGTGGCTGAAAACGAATTTTTCCTTGGATTACCCCCCAAAAGTGTGCATTCCACGCGTTATAAATTAAAGGTTTCTGTAATAAATTGTGAGTTCATAAAAAACTTCGAATTATATCATGCAATATGAAAAATGAATTTTGAAATTTGTGGCTAGTTTGTTCCACTTTTCAGCAGCATTGACTTGACCAGCGTCACTATATTTGCTACAATTCTAGTAAAAATACGATTTCTCGTTGAGACATACAAATTTTAAAGTAAACACCACTGCATTTGTTTAATTAGGTCTGACAGGAGCAAACTATGATTTGCTACCAATAATTCCGTATCTTGTGATGATGCACTGTCTGCACCCTATGGGTCCATATACTATTTACACACATTTATGTGGCTGGAACCACGATGACATAATGAATGCACAACTTCCTCCTTCATTCCATCTACGCATGAGTCATGATGACGTGTGTTTACATCAGCAAAGGAATTTACGAGCTTCCCTAAAACTAACGACGCACTACATACGTTCCACTCTAAACTTTCCTTTAAAAAAATGCAAACACAAACGGATTTTTCCTGACCTCCTTGGATTTGATATGGAAAAAATAGATTTCAGAAAAAGGGTCAATTGAGAGTCCAGTCAGTGAGTCTGATAAATGTTGAAACATGTGCGTTTTTACTCTTTCTTGCATTCCATTTCGAAGCTAACATCAACATCCCAGAAGTTGTCTGTGTGCAACTTGAATTATAAATTGAATATCTCTCTTTAAACTCTTTTTATCTCTCTCATTACATCAAATAATGAAAATGGTAAAGAAGGGGGCAAAATAGCTGATAAGGTAATGTAACCACACTGAAATCCGTATCAGGTGAACAAGCCACAAGCTGAGTCTGAGAGTTGACCAGTAAGTCAGAATCATCATGACATGTTATGTATGTAGGGTAACAGTTAAGATATGCTGTATAATGGGATTTTAGGTATAATATAGAAATGTTTATTATGACGTGAATTGTGAATTCAAGTTTATTAAAGGGGAAAGTATGAGGAAGGGTGCGTAATCTTCTCTTCCCTCGAAAAAAAAAACATTGAAGACAGAGTATTATAGCTGAGTTGAAGAGTGTGTACACCTGATTATAGAATCAGGAAGGTTAAATGGTTCTGAACTTTCCTCGGAGGAAGAAAAAAAATGATGAGATGCGATTCAGACAACAGCTCGAGAAAATATTCATGTGAGGTGAAGGGTAATAAATAAAAGATAAGGAAGATCACACACATTGATAGATAATGTAGATGCCTCAACTTAACTGGAGCTCATCAATTATTTTGCTCGTCTCTCTTAGTCTCTCCTGGTATTTTTTCATTTCTGCTTTTGTCATGCTTGAATGTGGATGCTTTACATTCATTAAGTGCTTTTGTACCTCTTTTCTAAATACTGGAAATGGAGTTCTGTAGATGTATATTTCAACCATGAAGGTTTTAAGCTTGGGTTGGTATATGTATGCATTCTATACAATGCAATGTAAAAGTGTAATTAAGATTTTTACAACAATCGTAAATGCTGCAGAGTAGTATTTGTGGTGGAAATGTAATTTACTATCTCATTTTTCAGCAGGTAATCTTTCTTTTCATGGAATGTACTAAAATTTGCAAACTTATTCTTGTTGCTGATATGTGTGGCGTAAAATGAGCGTGAAACAAGTTGAGAAATTTATTTTAAAATGAGAAAATAACATGTTTTTGTCTGGTTTTTTCAGAGGGTTAACTGATCCACCCACAAGTCAACTACTTATAGATCCGGTGAGAATGTGTCGTAAAAATAGGAGGAATATGAAAGACTCGTCAAATTTTATTGTACATGGGAATACTGTGGGAATGGCTCACAGACATCGTCGTAAAGTAAAAAGTTTTTGTACCAAAGAACCGGAAATCATCCGCGAGGCAACGAGAGGGGCCCAGATTGCGACGGCAGAGTGTCAGTTCCAGTTTCGCAATCGGAGATGGAACTGCTCCTCTCAACCCAAGAGCATTCGTCGACTTTTAGATCGAGGTAGGTTTAATAATAATATTCAGTTTTGACTTTCATTCCAGAAAAAGCTCTACCATAAATAATGTGCACTATGAACAATCTCCACATTCATTTTTAATGGTTGCATATCACCAAGCATCTCAACAAATGTCACCTTTTCATCTGTCCCCTTACTTTGCATATTCACCTTCGTATATTATGAAGCTGTCAACAACTTCTCACCACTAATGTCACCAATGTACAAGTACATGTTTAGCCACTGACAGAGTAACAGCGCAACATGGTACAATAATACTATCTGGTAATAAATAAGAAATAAGATGGATGAAAGTTGGCGAAAACAAGACTTTTTCTTCCTCTATGCTATTTTTTTAGCAAATAAAGCTTTGTTTAAAGGAGCGTCTTCACTTTTATCATCTCTTTTCGGGATTAGAAGGCCATAAAGTGAAACAGTTTTGTTTTCTACATGACTTCAATCCCATTTGTGGATGGTTAGTGATCAGAATGAGGTAGCAAACGCTTAAAGTTCATGTTTTCAAAGGTTTACAGCTTTTTTCATGGACTCACAAATCATGATGTCTCCACTTTTCGCTGTACCAAAGGAAGGTGGGTCCATAGTCTGCAAATTAATTACTGTACTGCCACAACCGTAAAATAAAGCTGTCACTTGAGTATCGATCCTCTTAATCTTGAAGTGGTTCTTTGTTCGGTGTCATACCTGTTTTTGAAGGAATAAAAATGCAAATTACGTGACATATCACTTTATCTCTGAATTTATGTCCTGGTGCTGTGTGTTTACCATTGCTTCTCATGCTTAAAACACGTTTTTGCAACTGAGCTGTGAGCTCTATCCTCTATTTTTTGGAGAACGAGATAATAAAATTGGCACGTCAGATATTTACTCTCATTCTGCATTTTTGTTTGCATCCCTCACTCCCATTTCGTGACTTTTAGTTACGTTTCAAGTGGAGCAACTCTCGTTAAAAATTATTGTCATAAAAGTGCAAGCATTGGTGTTAGCGATTATAAAGGAATTATGATAACAAAACGTTCTGTTTTAGATCGTAATATTATTATTCATAACAAGGTGATCCATATTTGTTGAGTCAAGAGCAGTACAATGAAATCACGGTGTGATGTAATAAAATCATGATTGTGCGCTGTTGTACAACTGCCAACAGCACTTTTTCAGACATTTGAACAAGTGGATCACTCTCACTCACCTTTTGTTCACTGATCCAATTCGTTTATCTGCAAGGATCATTTGCATAAAGTAAGCAAAACGAAAATGAGTACAGGAACACAGCTTTTCAAAGGCAGCTCACTGCAAAATATGATTGAGCATGTAGAAAATTAACTTTTATGATTTATTTCCTTGCACATACATTTTTGCATGTAAAAATCATGCTATTGCTGCTAGTATGCAACACGTCCCCATGAATATTGTATATACAAATCGCACAATCGTAAGTGTTTACTTCAATCAATAGTTGTCGAACCAGTTATATTCTCATCAAGAATTAGATTCAATAGCAACTCACCCAGACAAATAGTTTATGGTAATGCAAGCGAGATTCTTTTGGTAGACAATAAATACCAAAATTAAATCTTGCTCAACAATAATAATTTTTCGTTTAGTCTAAAACAATACAACATTTGTTGGCAATTGGTAGAAAATAAATGACGCAAATTGGTAAAATTTGAATGAACTTTTATGACTCGTATTATATAAAAGTTTACGTAATTGAATTGAAGAATGTAGAGTTGTAAGGTTTTTTGGTAAAACTATATCGTAAAAATGGAATTTGATTCTTTCAACTTTTCAATTTAAAATCATGCATGTTTAAATAATGGTGATCTGATAGGTGTCATACTTATAGATAGACTACTTACGTAAGCTCCAAAAAAGGGCAAGATTGCATTTAGTTGTTAATCGTCAATAAAAATATGATTGCTTACATTTTTGCAGCAATGATGACTACTGGAGATGACTAAGATTTGAGTTAACTAAGCTATCAAGTGGTCAAGGTTAATTATTATTTTAATTTATGGCTCTCAGGTGCTCCCTCATTTATTGCGTGAGGGATAAGGCAGCTAATGATTGCCATAAATCTTTAGCTCTTTAATTTTCTTGGCAAATTTTTCTATTTTGCCTTTCAACCTGAAAAAGGAGGAAACACACGTACCAAACAGAGTCAAATGTCAACAACAATAATATATCTACCTAGTAGGTGCCAAGTGCAAGGTGCAAGTTATCAGTATAGAGATTTGCAGTAGGAATTCATATATAAAATTATATAGCACTTTTTCAGAAAAAGTTGTCAGGTTTGTGAACGGTCTGTCCATATGTGTTTCAATGTACTAACCTACAGTAGTAGGGTGCAATGAATATTATAGTTAATGAGGTTATAGGTGGCTACCATATTTATTTATTAATAGCCCCAAGTTTTCCATTCATAATAAAATTTCATCTTTTTATCTGTCCAATGCAATCATGTAGCGTAATTGGCAATTTTGAATGGGAGAAGAGCTAATAAAATCCCAATAAAACTGTTTGCAATCATCATAAATTTTCTATACTTTTCCACACAAGCACAAATAGTCAATTTTCGACTATTGTTGCTTCCACCTTTGACTAAATGACAAGTTAAAGAGCTCTTGTTGCACTTATCTTGAATCGTGTCAATTCTCAAGTTTCTTTATCAATCCTTTATATTTTGTATGCTGCTTCTCAGCTCACAGGTAGATAAACAATACAGTTTTCAATTTATCAATCAACTAATAAATTGTTTTTACTCTTTGCTCCTTTCTTATCATCGACATTAAATGAACCCTACAAAACTGATAGGAGTGAAGGGTGAAACCCAGTGTTTTTCTTGGTACAATCCCTAAACGAGATTACAATGTGTTCCAAAAGCGTCTAAATTTTTTAACAACCGTTTTGCGTTCAAGTGAAGATACTGACGCGTCTCCTTATTACCTGTTGAGAATACCTCAGCTTAGACTTGAGTATGCAATCATCAATATGGGATAATGAAACTGATGGTGATTTAAAAAAATCAAAAGATAAGACAAGGAGACATAAAGGGTATAAAGATAAGATGAACAACTATCCTCAATTTACCAGCTTCTTTTTATTATACATATTGACTCGATGGAGGTGAAACGGATTTTTAAAAGCCTCTTATTTTCTTGTCGTCCTCTTCTCATTTATTTTTGGTGCAGACGTTTGAGTCTACTACTCCTCCGTGAGGAATTCCGGCTCAGCATTATTTTCATGTTGCTTTCTTTTTACTTACTATTTTTCTTGTCAACCTGAATTGAAGCAGGAATACTAGTGGGATGAATGAATTCTAAAGTAATTTGGGGGGCGGGATGCTAATCCCAATGTTTTTAATTTTTTATCCAGTCATTGTTATATTAAGCCGTATAATAGTCATGCTAAGTGCAATTTTTGATGCAGTCCTGCCAATCTGACATTGACCTGTCCATAATGTCTCATTTTCTTCAACTAGTTCCTATAGTTGTTTACACAAGCTTAAAAACCTCTCTACCTGTAAACTCTTTTGTGCACACGAACAAACCGTGGGAATCCGAATCAGAAACCTTTTCCCCCGGCATGACAATGCAAACTTGTGTGTGTAATGTACCTGTCCTTTTTCTTTAGTGAATTTCATTTCCTTTCCTATTTCTTCATTCCTCTCCCGAGAAGCTTCCATGCTGATGCTGATGACAAGTCACTATATTATACTATTAGTGGTATCTCTTTTATTTCCCACTTGTCAGTTGTAAATCTGTCCTTTACATTTCATCATCGCACAGCATCCATTTTTTCACCACAAAAAATCTCACGGGCATTTTCCACTCAAGATTAGCCTTTTGGCAGGTTAAACGAGCACAATTAGTATTTTGGAAGAGCCAGCCTACAACATAAATACACTAGTTGTTTTTGGTTTACTATCTCAAAATTTACCACATAATATAATGCAACTATTTGTTAGTTCCTCCCTCCCACAGTTTTTACAAGGCTGAAATTTTCGTGTGATAAATAATCGCATGTAACTTTTTGAAGAAGAAAAAATAAAGGGGAAGTGTCTAGTAAAAGTTGGTCAATTTCCATGTAATTCAAAGAAGAGCACATAAAAAGGCCAAAGGTAAAAGATTCAAAGGAAGACCTCCCTGAGATGTCATTGAGGACTTTAGCAGTGAGGAAGTGGAATGTGCGCATGTATTCTTCCCCAACAAAATGATCATTACAAGTAGGGAGCATGCCTTATGGGAAAAAATGTTGAGGGAGGGTGAAGCTCCATTGTAATAATGGGATAATATGTAATTTCAACTTAAATATTCAATGATTTGGCCCAGTTTGAGCATTTGTTCGTTTTATTAGTCACTGAAGGAAAGTGACAGGGAAAGATCGTATATTACTACTCTATTCCATTCTTTTACCCGTTTTTTCTCTCTTGAACTTGAATTATCAAAAAAGCTCATCCCAGGAATTCTCATGTTGTTGGTAAACTTTCAACAATATTGACAAGGTGTACATATGTACATGATCTCCTCTCCGAATGAATATGAGCTGACAAAGTATACAAATACGAGCCTCTCCTGATCCTTACTTCCCTTGTCTTGTGTTGAATGGATGGACAGGAAGGGCAGGAGGAGGACGGATTTATTAGCTATCAATCATCAAAGCTCAAGACTCCACACAGACCAACAGAAAAGCAAGGGTTAAACAGATTGCTTGAGAAGTTTGTTTAAGAAATGATTGATTATTATATGATTATCAATCAGCCACTTTGTCTTATGGTGAAATATGGGACGGGGAAAAAAGTATTTGGGAAAATCTGAATGATGTTTATTATGTACACAACTTGAAAGTGCATTGAGTACACAACTCCGTCATCATCCTTCCTTTCCCAGGTGCAGCAGTCATTCATGTTAACCAACTTTTGATGAATCACTTGAGTCAATTGACATGACTCATTGAAGGATGAATATTAATTATGTGAGCGTCTTAATCACAAATAATGCGACATGGTATAAGCAGGATGTATACACAAGATGGAGGTAATTTTGGAATGAAAAAAATCAGTTAAAATTTTTCCCATGAGCTTTTACCATCATCAATGAAATTGAGTAGTTTGTTGATTGGTCATTTTGTTCATTGCTTTTCTATAATGAGCATCAACTTGGGGCATCCTGTTATTTACGACGGGGTTGAAGGGAGTCGAAAAGAAGAAAGGGAGTTGTACATTGTACACTTTTTGAATGCAACAATGTCTCCTCTTCTGCGCAGTTTCCTTCAAGAGTAGTTTTAGTTTCTTTTGAATGAATTTCTCAATGAAGGAAAGCTTGTCAGTCACCTCAAATTGGACTTTTACTTCAAATGGAAAAGTGTGTAGTAATAGTAGTAGTTGATGATGATCTCTCAGCAAATCTATCTTGTCCTCGCTTTTGTAATGAAATGAGAAAAGTAAGCATCATTGTGGTGTTGACAAAAGGACCGTTTCATCATCCTCTCATCTTCTCGTGTTTTTTTTTCATTTTCAGAAGAAAAAAATGTCCATATCTATCTCCTGCTGATAGTATTGGTGAGTAAGTGTTGCTCCCTCCGAGCTTCTGGTGATGATGAGGTTGAAAACTTATTGAAAACTCAGTACTCTCCTCTTTTGAATGGATAAGATGACACAACTTGTCCACTCAATTCTCCATCACGAAGACACATGTTGAGAAAAACATGGTTTATTGTCCGTAAAATGGGATTGAGATTGACATTCAAAAAGTCTTGTTGAAAATGAAGCTGTTTCCATTTTTTTACAATCGTTTTTCTATACAAAGCTTTTAAGGGATGATGAATAAGATATCATTCTGACTCAGCAGTCTTTGACACACAGCATATTTATTCACAGGAGGAAAAAAAATTGGTATAGAAAATTTTTATAACGTGTAAATTATGTCGACATTAGTAGCACATTTCAACAGATATTTTTCTCTTGTAAAACCTACCTTACAAATAAAATGCTCCTCTTTTTTGTTGTTGTCCAAAGCGGTTATGTTAAAATCATGTAATTGTGTCAGTCATAATGGGAATAATATGTGTATAAAGATTAGATTTCCTTCATGAAGATAATGGATGTGTACAGGTGTGCGTGGTGTGGCTTGTATGTATATTATATGCACTTCCAACATTCTTGGTTGTATGTCTCATCCCATGTGGTAATGGTGTCAATATATCATGTACAAATGAGCAATAATGCATTATCTAATCCATCATTTTCTGTTCTTCAATTGTCAATTGTCACTCGGTGACTCTTTTATTATGGGGATGTTATCATTGTGTCCTCTCGTTGTAGGGGGCCACTGCGGTTTGCTGTTGTTGGCTTTGGTCATGTACAACTGATGACATTTGAGAAGAATCCATGATGATTCGAGAAAAGAGCCTTTTTTTGTACTGTTGTTGATTCATATTCCAATTCCAGCCTTTATTTTTTATACAGTAATCAAAATCTGATGTTTGCCAAGCACCTTAGAAAACTAGGTATTCTACAATCCATTCCCCCACATAAATTTGTTGACTTTTGAGCATATTATATTATATGCAAATCATCAAAATGAAGTGTGATGGACAATGAAATACAAGAGTCTGCTCGCTCATCATCCCAATGGATTGAACTCAAGTAGATTAAAGTTGTAAATCGTGATGTTTCAGATTTCATTTTAGCCAATTTCGTGTAAAAACTTGGATTTACAAAGCTATCACATTTCGTACGCTCCATGTAAACCCCCTCCTCAAACCTGTACCAGTGTAAATGAGTTTTGGTTGAATCAGGTTTTTAATAAGATGTATTTTATGTACTATATTCATTTCTTCGTGATTATTATCATCCCGACGAGTCATTTCATTTTATACTTTTGCCATTTGCATAGATACATCCCTCTTTCCAGCAGCAGCAACTTTCACGAAACATTGTTTGGTAAGGTACAAACACAAAAAAAACTTATATGCACATCTCCAACTCATCTGCTGACACTGAATGATAATCATCTCTCAGTTTTGTCTCCATATATTTTCCTCATTGCTGAAAGGGCAAGTTCATGCATGTTTCTTTTACTAACGCATCTTCATCATGATGATGAGACCATCGAATAATTTGCTTTGTATAGTAGGAACAACTCCTTGTGGCTTCATCATTTATCACAGCCATGTATATAAGGGGATGCACTGCACACATTCATAAATATCAACACTGTGATTATTACCGTATGCAAAACAATGGGGATGTTACAAGCATAATGACAGGTGAACTTGGTGGTGGTAGCTAACCATAAAAATCTGCATATAAATGAGAAAATGAATGGAAGTGCAGTACTGATGTAATCAATTATTATTAATTATAAAAAATATATTGCTTTGATTATTTACTTGACGCATTTTTTCTTCTTTTTTTAAAAAAAAATTTAGACACAAGAGAAACTGCATTTGTTCATGCCGTTATATCCGCTGGAGTAACTTATGCTGTAACCCAAGCCTGTAGTTCTGGTCAGATTCAAGACTGCCCATGTGATCGTACTCTCAACGGTAAGAAAAACTTTTACATTCCTATTTTATATGAGAAAACATACCAAAAAAGTGGAAGGAAGGATGTCATTAATAACCAATCAATTTTACATGAAATGCGTATAAAAGTTTAGATATAAAATATTGGCAGTATCTCAATCACATTTCTGATAAAGCTTTTATAATGATCCATCCGGAAAACTAGTCAATTTTCTAATTTAATTCATGGGATTGGGATGTAAATAGGGAAGCTTTCCATATCAAACATATAGGCTCTCATGTACGCCCATAACTTACAGTAAAAGCTCATCTAATGTCTCCAAAGAAATTCCAAACTCTCGATTTTCTCACGGATAAGACGGTAGAAAGGTCTTTAAAAAGATATATCTCTGCATTCCACCAAGCCAGGGCAAAGTAGTAGAAGTCATCATCATCAGTAGCATCATCGAAGGTGAGCGTTGGTGCGTCTCTGTCTTCGTTCGTTCACTCAGAGTAGCGTCCTTTATTAAGTGTTTGTAAGTGTGTTGTTGGCAGGTACTTATATTCAACTTCAAACCTTAGAAATAGATATACACTCAACGAGTCCCATATTGCGGGTGCTATTCTCGCATTATTACTCACCGTCATCATTTTTATTATTGCATTCACAACGAGTAGTTAACCGAAACTAGTTTTCCAATATTCTTCAGATTCAAAATTTCACAGACATGCCTTCCTTTATATTCATATATAACCAAGTTTTAAATGAAACGTCCAACTTTTAAAGCATTTTCCTTGTTTGTACCAAAAAAAACCTTCAGTTAAATCAAAGATGTGGACTCTTGGTTTGTTACATAAGATCAGGCTCCAGACGTCTGTGGTGTAGTGTAGTAAATTGGGAGCTCACTCTCGGTTTTACGCGTGGTAGTCAGTAGTAGAGTAAATTTAGGTGAAAGGGGTCCGAAGGTCCTATTTATATGCAATAATTTTTTATCATCATCTCCTTCCCCAAACAAGATTTGATCTTTTCGTCTTGCTGGCTCGTCGACTCAATTTCTTTTTCAATTTGTTCTGTTGACAGGAAAATCAGCAGATGGGACGTGGGAGTGGGGTGGCTGTGGAGACAATGTCCACATTGGCTACGAGAGATCCAAAGATATACTTGACATCAAGTATCGACGACGAAGTGATATCCGGAGCCTACTGCTGCTGCATAATAACGAAGCTGGACGAATGGTATGTCATCAATATAAGATCTTGTACAAGTTATAACTCTGAAGATCTGATATCATAATGTGATATCAGGGTTTTCCATTTTATCTATGATAATTTTAAGTACACCTTCGACAAGTTGCTATCAGTTTTGGAGATGTACGGTCATAAAGTAGTATATTTGATTTCGAGATCCATTTATGCATGTAATGCCCCTTTTTATGATGACAAATGGATTTTTATTTTATTGATATCCAAAGTAGATGAAAGCTCAATCAAACGCTGAATCTAAAGTATGATGTAATAACTTGGGCTAATAATGGGAATAAATTACATTGTCATGCATCATGTCACCTAAAGAATCTGCTTCTTACTGAGCCTTTATATATATTTATGAACTTTTTCTCTATATTTTTTCCAGGCAGTGAAAGCGAATATGAGACTGGTTTGTAAATGCCACGGACTGTCAGGCTCTTGTACGACAAAAACATGTTGGCAAAAAGTGCCACCCTTTCGTGAAATCGGGGAAATGTTAAAGGTCAAGTTTGACGGGGCAGCCAAAGTGATTCCGGGAAATGATGGGAAATCCATAATCCCTTGGATGCCCACCATCAAACCACCAGAGAAGGAAGATCTCGTGTATTTTGACGAGTCTCAGGATTTCTGTCGCATGGACAGGAAATCGGGCTCGTTGGGAACATCGGGTCGTCAGTGCAATGCGACGTCAATTGGGGTGGATGGTTGTGACCTCCTCTGTTGTGGGCGGGGCTATACGAGACGCGTGGTGAAGGTGAAGGAGTACTGTCGCTGCAAATTCCAGTGGTGCTGCGACGTCCACTGTGACACGTGTATTAAAAGAAAAGTCATTTATACATGCAGGTAGTAGCAATAATAAGTAGTTTGTACGAATTTTGTACACCAACTGAAAAATATTTGTATTTGTTGAACTGTAGTATTTATTAAGCTTGCTGTATGTATAAATAATACACATAGGAAATTGTATAATCTCAAGTTTTCATGTGCCAGTTTTTCTTGGGATGAAAATGAAATGAATGTAAAACTGTCGTGGGCAAACAGTATAATATAGCTTTACAAGTATTGTACTTAATACTTACACCTTCCTATTGTACAGATTAGAATATCCCGTTTTGTTTTTAAACTTATGTAGACTGTAAAGTTTTATTTATTTTTATTAATAACTGACTAACTTCCATTTACTAATGCAAGCTTTTTTACTTGAGATACACCTGTTGTAGAAGTAGCCATGTTACGTTCCTCCGCTGTGGAATTTCGATTGTGCCAAATGTCTCATTTTACTTATGGTTGTGCAACTAAACGTATTATTATAAACTTCGGATCCACAATACTTTTACTTAGCAGTGAATATTTGTACTTTTAAGATGGAATGAATGACTTGTTAAAGTATGTATACATGTGTTTTTATGAAAAGTGCATTAATTAGCGGATAAGTTTTAAAACGATTGCACTTGTCGATCTTCAGCCACGCAAGTATTATCATTGTCTAATATACTGTATATTATTATTAATATATTATAAGGATAAGTTTATAGCTATAGTTTATATATATTATGTATGTTGTAATTTGTAAAAAGATTATATCAACTTAAGATGCGTACCTTTCGAACACACACATAATCAATCCGATATGTATTCCTTTTCTGCGGTTTTACGAGGAGGGAGTTAATATGAAAAGAATGATTTTCTTAACCCGAGAAACATCTCAAAAGAATAAATCTGAGAAATCTTTTAAGTACACCGACTCCAGACAAAGATTATTGAGACACGGCATGCGCACTATTATTCACTGATCTATTTGCATATCTATTTTCCACTCACATTCAATCAATGGGCTTATCATCATGTACTTTACAATTGAATTGGCAGCATATAATCTCAACACTGGAGCATGTTTACTTAGCATAGTATCAACAGATCGTCATGTTCATTCATGATTAAAGTAAACAAACTCTAATGAAAGCAGGAGTACCGCAGAGGATCACAAAGCAAAACAAATATTTATCTTTCATTCATATGAATAATCGTGAAAGAATGAAACGTGTGTCCATATAAAAACAGAGATGCGTGTGTGTCGGCAGATAAAGGAGAAAAGGGTTTCAAATAGCTTTATTAACATCAGCCACATAAATAGATACAAACATCAGTTCAGATTCGATCGTTGGCGTGGGTGTTTCTGAAGCATAAAGAACCTTAAAAAAGCTTATTTATCTTTTTCTTCAGGTATCAACAAATATTTATGCAATAAATACGTACACCGATCGCAAAGTCATTTCCCATCTGCTCATGCATCCTTTTGTTTCTAAAAGATTATCAAAATGGACTTAATACAAAGTCAGCACTTTCACATCATGTTTACACTTACTCAATTTACAGTCTCACGGAATTAGGAAGGCTCAAGAGGTTTCTTCCGCCCAATAAGATTTCCTTTCGGTAATATCTTACTCATTTACGTAGTGAGCCCACACGAAAGTGTATAATAGGACAAATTCTTTGCTCTCCGCTCGTAATTGTTTTATCATTTACCACCGTGCGTGTAAGCTGATCAGCAAACTGACTGTTTGACTGTGTGAGCTATATGTTTTGACTGCGAAAAAAATGAGATGAGGCTAAACTTTCTTGGCGTCAGTCTCCTCTCCTTTATTGTAATTTTGTAGACAGCTTAATCTCCCAGAAAAAGGGAAAAGCATGCTTTGTTATGTTACTTTTATCAGCATTCATTAAGTTCATTAACTTCAGAAATTACAGAAACGGGATTCAAAAGGGATATATCTACTTTCCTCTTTCAAACTGTTGCATGTTTCGGTATTTGTCACGTTGCTTCCTTCCTTGTGTAATAATAACAGTTGGGGAAAAAAGGATGACAGAATGGGAAAATAAGTTCAAAACGTAGAGGATGAGTAGTATAAATGGTTGAAAAACAGAATGAAACTTGTTCACTAAATAAGAAACGTTTTTAAAGGAAGCTTGTTGAAAGGATAATTGTCAGGAAAGCCAAAGGGGACAAGGTGCTTACACGGATCTGATGACAATCGGCGAGACACTTAGCATCATTTACACATACACATTACAAAAGCAAGCATGAGAGAACAAACAGGTTGAAGCAGTATAAAAGTAGATCCTCATTCAGTGTCATATTCCTCCAGCTCGTCATTATCATCATCATCATCATTGTCATTATCACTCGTGAGCACCAGCAGTCACATAATATTTATAGGAAAGCGAAGCGAGCCTTCTTTCAACGACTGACAGTCAACAACCAAAGGAGCAGAAAAGAATTTCAACATCGTTTTTGGTGAGATGTACGCACTCCTTTTCGTAAACTTTTTGAACTGGACTGGACCTTATCTCAGAGTTTGGTCTTGCTTTGGCCTTTTTGGGATAAAGTTATCATACATACTATAATAGAACAATAATATCCTCGTCATCATCATCATCATCATGGTCATGATCACTGATTATATTGCAGTATATAATGTGCAAGGTCCCTTTTGAATCGACTTCTGTACCCATGTACGAAACGTTTGTACTTCTGTTAGCAGGCTTGTTGCTTTTGTGTGAGCTGTAGATGATGAGGATGATTGTCATGAAGTTTGAAAGGCTCGCCGGTCGGTGCAAAATGGGAGGTCTGCTCTGGCCTACCCCGCAGTCCTGAGAGTCCGGCACGGTGGCGGTGAATAAAATAGAAGTCGAACCTTTTCCATAATGTTGGACAGGAAAGCGGTATGGTGGTTTGGTTAGGTGAGCAGTGGAGCATGAACTTGAGGAATGATTATGACTATTGTATATTTGAATATATGTGTGTTAGGGATACCTTCTTTTCATACCTTTCTGGCATGCTGTAAAGTTGTTTGTATCAAGAAGATTCAGGTATGGATATGCCTCAAAGAAATTATAGTTCACATATAAATACTTATGTATATTTTTCTGAGCAAACAGAGGATTGATGAAGGTTTCATAATTTCACTGGTAATCCCAGTGCTTGATGTCTTTTGGTGGTGCTCTTCACGTAGTTGCGGCCAGCTCACGAAGAGTCTGAGAAGTTTTGTATATGAAAGCACAGCTCCCACAGAGCTGATGAGTTATTACGGACTCCCCTTACTTGACCATGGGAGTCCTTATAGCATTGCTTTCCTTCTTGTGTTCTCAAGAGGCAGATTGAGATATTATCTCTCATCTAGCGAAGACTTTCTTTGCATAATCAAAAATGGTCAATGGTTGTAGAATTTTGTAGTGAAATCACTCTTCAAAGCAGTCAAAACCTACGAACATGACCCATATATATCTTTCGGATTGGTACAAAACGTTTTGGCACACTTTGGGTTAATATGCCATTACTTAAATTTAATGTGTCTTTATGTTCAACCAAAATAGTATTTCCGGCTCTTTGCTTTGCAATTATTTTGAAAAGTAAAATCATTCTGTATTTCATTTCATTTACACACATATTTTTGCTGTAAAACAGGCGCAACTGATCATACTGCACACAAAACCCTTATTTGAAGAAAAGGAAACTCATAAAAATAATTCTATTTTACAATTGGCAATATAACGCCTTTTTCCAATTTACTTTGCTCATTTTCCAATGATACATATTTCGAAATGTGAACATGTGTAGTTGACGGTGAGCTACAAAAAGAGAGGAATAAAAATGGATGGCTAGTCGACCGCAATATATCACTGTGAATGATATAGATTACAAAATAGATTGGTATCCGTTACAAAAAGTGTATACATAATGTGACTGCCGCTGTTCCTTCCACACCGTTGTTGATGCGTATAGGCTCACCCGCTAAATTGAGTGATGTAAAATTTTATGGCTGACAACTGATTACCATTACTTCCCTTTTTATCCTCTGCGGTATATACTTTTCACCACACGAAATTAGGAACAGTGTGGTGGGCACGGTACAGCCAAGTATCTTTATCACTTCTAATAGCTGATGGAGATATTTTTACTACTTTTTTCTCCTTTATGCAATGACGATGATTTGCCAGCTTTGGAGCAAACACAATTTATTACCCGTGAGCTGCTGCCATTCTGAAGCCCAAGAAGTAGGCAACTATATAAACTCAAAAAAATGAGAGTATTATTGAATAGAGTACAAGTGATGTATAAAAATAATTATGTAATGTTGGGTAATAATAACGGCAAGGTTATATAAACGTCATGTGTAATGACGATGGGGAAGGAATGAGTGGAGCAGAGATTTAAGTCATCATTTCGTTATGGGTCTGCCCGTTAATTACCTCTCCTGCTGTGTATAAGTAATATCTTCATACCACCAAAGTATCTGTTTTTATGAGTTCTTTGAAGTATTTTTATGAATTGTGTATCAGCCAGGGACTCAAATGAAGGATGGGATTTGAAAAGGAAAAATATGTTGAAATACCAATACAAATCCTCACGGGAAATCACTTTTGTGGTGACGTGGCTCTTCTACTAAACCCGTGAATGAATTCAGGGCAAGGTAAAAATCCAGAAGAAGTGGATAACGTCCTATTAATGGAATCCGTAAGGAAAATGCGTTCGGTCAATGCATTTCGGGAGATTTATGACTACAACTAAATGTGAAAAAGATTATTTTTGCAAATTGCATTAATGATGATGTGATGATGGGGTTAAGAGCAGGAACATCTGCTTACAGGTTTTTTACTTGTGAACTTCCGCTTTCGTCAAGTAAAATCTTGAGTATATTAATAGCCAAAATGCACATGAAAAAGTTTTAAAATGCAATAAAATAAAGAATGCATCATGTATAATTGCATTTTTAGAGTTTGTCGATCCAAGTCTTTCATCTCAAACGTTAATATTTTATTTCTTTATTTATCAGATTTACCCAGGTTGTGTGTTAGTGTCCTCGCCTCGGGTTGCTTCTTGAAATAGTTAAAACTTTAAAATAACAAATCAATCTTTCACTTGGACATAACATGAACGGACTCAACGGAGCATTTTCTTGTTGTCTAACATTTTGAGACCAATATAGTTTCCTTCCTTGAATTGAATGCAGAGATAACCTTACAATCTTCTCCCAATAGAATACTTCGTTTAGTCAACATATTTGCAGAATGACAGGGTTGGAGTAAGGTCAAGGGGCATCGAGACAGGAACCAAACAGACTCTCTGGCTTGTGAGTTGGGTTGTGACGATGATTTTTCTTACTATTTATTATAGCACACCAAGTCCCTAATAGGACACTTTTTAAATCCAGTTTGTTGGTCATTCATAACAGTAATCATTCAGTTTTACTTATTTTCCATAGAATACTGACAAAAATAATACAGGTATTCACATAAAATAATACAACTGCAGTCAAACCACAAAGGGATTGTTGGGATGGGTTCGCAACTTCAACTAAGCATTAATAACATACATAAAGTTCAAGTCAGAGCTGAACAATTTGTGTTATTGTTAGTAAAATTCATGGCACTTTGAAACAGCTAAAAAAGGGAGCATGAGCTGGGGAAATGGGAAACTCCTATAAAGAGTTGCTTTTGCATTTCTTCGTTTCCAACATAAGAAAACTAATGGAGGTGATGGGATATACTGTGACAGGAGGAGGATTCGTGATTTTGAGGGTTCAATAAATTAACTTAAAAACACTGACATGCTAAAGACTACTGTTAATAACTGGGAGTCAGTACGTTATCTTAATATCTGTAGTACAAATTATCTGTTCAAAATTATACACAAGTTTTATATACACAAACAAAACATTTTTAAATAAAAGAATACAGTTAGCACTCCACAACTAAATGGCTATACTATTTACAGGTGTAGAAAGTTCTGGTCACAGTGCAGTTTTTGCACTCCACTTGACAACACCACTGAAAAGTACATTTGCACCGCTCCACCACTTGTTTCACTGAAATGGTGTAGCCTCTCCCGCAACACATAAGGTCACAACCGTCAACCCCCATGGAAGACACGTTACAAGCTCGACCATACGTTCCAGACACGCCGTATCTGGGATCCCGCTCACAAAAGTTGGGCGAGTCTTCATAAAAAACGAGGTCCTTCTTCGTCGGCGGCTTATGATCCGGGTTGTAGGGTTTCAGTTGGAATTTATATCGTCCCCTTCCGCCGCCCCTCACATCCCGTAAAATACCCGCATTGCTAATTTGCACTCTTGATGCACCATCAAATTTGTCTTTAATGGAGTTCCCAACTTCCCGCAAGTGTGGCAGTCTCATCCAACATGTTTTCATGGTGCATGACCCCGACATTCCGTGACACTTGCATTGACGTCTCATCAAGGATTGGACGTGCTGAGGGGAAAAAGAGGGGAAAATATATTTAACACTGTTTGTTTAAGATTAAATCCTGTTTTTCCAAAAGCGAAAGATTTCAAAGTCAATATGTATGACATTCATGAGAAAAAACTCCTTCCTGTCAAGCCAAGCAAATGGAAGCTAATGGATCTCTAATGAACTGCTGACAAATGTAGTAAAAATTGGGACATTTTTACGTGATCAAGTGCCATCACTTACTACTTATGAACACCTTAAAGTAAACTGACTCAACAGTTTTTTTTTCCTTCTAAGAAAATATCCATAAATATGTCGTCATTTTTTATACAGCTTTTTTTTTGAGTATATAGCTCACACCGAGAATACTGTGCATGTGCCTTGAACTTGAAAGGAAAAATTTTACAGTTCAATTACGAGAAAATTCACTGTAATATATGGACAGGTCCTAATGTATTCCACTAAACGCTGTTGTCACGTTCTGGAGGTTTGGTAATGGAAACAGAAACGTGTGGATAAAAAGGTTGGTCGAATTTTTCAAACAAGCTGCATTGCATCTTCCATCCCAGCCAATTTACACGAGGTCATAAATTTGTCATTTTTTACTCAAAATTGTCGCTTTTTTAAAGAAATTTAAGGGTTAAAATACTTGTATCGAATTGCCACGCACGTGAGTTTAAGAAGCACTAAAAAATCCTTTACAGCAACACAAGCAGCGTATGGCTAGAGTGAGTGCATCAAAATGATGATAAGCTGAAGCTTTTTACGAAAACTCAAAGGGCAGCAAGTAAGCAAGCAATGCAATAGGTTTGTCGGACAGATGACACATGGACATGCATTCATGTTCCCATTACAATATGTGACACACACGTGCACTTTGCCCGTCATACAATGTTACAGAGCTGCGGGAGATAGACAAGTAAAAGTACAAGTCGATGCTGTTGAAAGTATAAAAATTCGATTGCTGGAAAAGAGATTTCTGGCAACAGACGAAAAAAAACCAAATATGCTAAATATCAAATGTTACTTACAATGCGTCCTGCTTCGTTATTATGAAGGTTCATAGTTCCTCTCATATCCCTTGCCTTCTCTCCGGCGTCGACAAAGTCTTTTCCAAATTTGTAACCAAATTCGATATTGTCTGAACACGAGCCCCACTTCCAGTTTTGATCAGGAGTCATGACCCGACTGTACTTGTTGTGAAGCCTGTAGTCACAGGTACATGACTCAATGGAGCCTTCGCTACAGGCTCGTACCACGGAGTGGGTCACTGCCGCACTCGTCATTGCATAAATGAAGGAAGATTCTCGACAACCTGGAAATCAAAATAAAAGTAGTCTTTTAGCAATTTTCCTAGCAATTTTATAATTGTTGTAATGAAAGAAGGAGAAAATGCGCCGTCTCATCAATTGATTCGCATCCTAAACACATATCACATCATGTCATATCAAAATCATTCACGCCACCATTGTAACAACTTTTTTTTGTTCCCTGCTACTCTTCTTTATCAATAAATGCATTCATCCCATGAATGCACGTACAAAGGAGAGAATGGGAATGAAAAGGAATAAAGAATCGATTCATGGGAAAGGCTTGTCAAACATTTGTAATTCATGCGTGACCATGTTTTTGGCATGTAATACACCTTTTTATGTGCATCTAATACTTTTATCCTTTCAATACCTGAAGGATCATTAAGGATGCTAATATTAGTTGTGAAAGGCTTATTTATACTGGAGATACAAAGTTACACATTTCTTCCACCGCGTACCTGAGTATATCTTGCAATTTGATACGTCAACCTAACAATAGCAAGGAACACATCTGTGGGCCCCTCAAAACGTGGATATAAGATGAAAGTAAAAACTCATTGAAATTTGATACAATGAGTAATAAAAGAACGTTACATGAATATATATTATGTGCCTGTACTAAATAGCAACAGAAATCAGCCAGCACATTGCTCTGTTAAATACTCTTTTATTCAAATTATTCAACACATTCGTATCCCATTTCATTTTCATCAAACTTGACAAAATACTTGTTTAAATGGGTAAAAAAACTTGTTGATGATTGGAGTCGCTCCATAAGCATGTTTTGAGCTCATTAACAAATTGATTATCGTATCCTCTGATAAACTGATACTACTGGCTCAGTTTCGCCTGCATTTTCATTTTCCCGACACTGAGAAAGCAAAGGGTCCGCCTCCGATGATTATCATGCGCTATGTGTGCTTTGATCAAATTTGTTGATGATCATATACCACCAACCATTCCTTTACTTAAAATTCCAGATTCCTCTCTCATCCCAAGCTTTTAAAGTGGGCGGATCGGATCATCAGCACTGCATTTTAAAATTATATTATCCATGTCTGGCCGTATCGCGTAGAATGTATGAACACAACACACCACTTTCGTTTCAGAGCATACATATCATGCTACATATCCCACAAGAATCTTCATAATGAACGACAAAATAATTTTTACCGAAGCGAAAAAAAATCTTTTAAGAAAGGTATGCATGCCGACATGTTCCCCATTTTAGTCTGATTGTTTGCTCAGTTCGTTACGTTACACCACTATGCGCATTTTACATCAAAGTCCAACCAACAAAGTTAAGAGGAATGGACAAAAGGGAAGAAAATCCGTTTATTAATTTAATGGCTGCTGTGGTGCATTCATAAAAGGCAAGTTGGATAATGTCATAATCATCATCAACATCATCATCATAAGGCACATGAAGAAAGCAAAAAAATAACAGATTCCTGAGCAGCTTATAGGCAGGCGGTTGAAGATTTTTGAGATGTAATCAGGAAAAACCCCTTCAACTACTTGATTATGCTGTATATAAATATGTGAAAGCATCTTCTGAGATTGGAATGAGGCTTTATGCATTCATGCATTTATCACGATGGCTGCATGACCCGATATACACCACTTTTTCAACTTTATTCCTGCGACTTAAGCGAATGAAAACATGATGACGGTAAATAGCCATGAAATACCTCAAAGAATCAGCATATTTTCATCGCATATAGTCAGCGGAAAGTTGGATCTGCATCTCTCCAACATTTTATGTATATCACTTGAGGAAATTGTTTTACAAAAAGATGACTTTATATTTATACAACCACCCATATCATATGAGTCTTCATTTTTAATACAGGAACTATCATATCTCATCTTTACCCTCACTTACGAGAAAGATCAAGATTTCAAGATGTTATCTCATCCCAATCCATTCTAGTATGTAGCCAACCAGCCAGTTTTTTTATTTCAAATTGAATTTTTTCTACTGGTCATGCTATTTAACAATTTCATCCATCTTCACTTACCTCGCCGTCCAGAGAAAAGTATCTCTGGCATCATATCACATGAGTACTTTATTTACTGAGCGTCCGTGTCCGTTTAACTTTATTATTGTGATGTGATGATGATATGATATGATGAGAATATGCAGGGATCCATGCGTACGCTCATCAACAACACATGGGCTGATGCCCAAAATAAATGGTATAAAAAATTTCTCGACCCATGATGGATATAAGCAAGCGTTATAATGAGTTGTGTAGGTTTCAACCAAGAAAAGGCAAATGAATTTGACCTGTCAAGGAAATTAGATTAGGGAAAATGTGAATTGTATAATGAAATTAAGCGAGATACTGTGTATTGCCCTTGCCCCTTGATAAGAATAGATTTTGTCGCCCCTTATAATGTAACAATTAGTCGTAAATGATAAGGGAAATGATATGAGGTGGTAAAAGCACAACCAAAACAGATTTTCACAGCTCTACTACACCAACATCCACTTAGCAGGGGAAACTGGGACCCTAATTAAAATTGTGGTCCGATTTGAGAATCCTGAACTGTAAATTGTATGCATAATGCAAGATAATAATATATTAGGATTTCAATTCCTCTTAAAAAGTCATATTTCTTTCCATTGAGACGAAATGAGCGTGTAATAAATTGTGATGATATTTTTAAATTAAAGAAGAGAAGAAGAAAAACACATTCGTATGCTCGATATCATTATTGCACCTGTCAATATCAACTAAATCCCTTGTTGGCCAGATAAGCACTAGTTTTTTTTGAAGCTGTCAAGTTTGTGTGAAAGAAATCAAGACAGTTCTGAATGAAAGAAAAAAATCTGTTTGGAACACAAAGAAGTTCAATTCACTACGTTCTAGAGTTGAACCACAGCTAACAGGATTGCTTTCATTTGTAAAATTCTTTACTGATTAGATACGTCTCTGAAATATAAATGATCTTATAAAAATGTCAGATAGTGGGCATCCTTGTTGAAAGCCCCAGATAATTTATTGTGTAACACTCAATTAAGATTTTTATCTGAGAGAAATGCTCGTCTTGAGCCAACTTAAACTGCATTATGAAATGCCTAGCTAGAAGTATAAAATCAAGAGAATTGAGTCATAAAAATAAGACTGATGAAGTGAGCAGTACAAGAAATATTATATGTGTAATAAATACTTGGGGCTTGTATAACATGCATTCTATTTTGTATTCACCAGTTTTTTTCTCTGTCAATGTTGATAGACGCTATTGAAAGGGAATTTCGCAAGCAAGGGAAGAACATTACCTCAAGCAAGCCTATTCAATTTTGATTTTTTATTAAAAATTTTGGTTTTTTTTTACGAATTTCAAAAATTTTCAACCAAAACTCAAAACTTGTGTGATGGACCAAACCACCAACACAGAAAAGCATGGAGTCAAGAAATTAAGTTAGCACTTGGTGAAGACGGCTCACAGCAAGGTGTTCTCCTCAGGGGGTACTAACAGCTCACGCTAAGCTTTGAACTTTGTTGTGTACATCTCTCCAAACTCGCATTTACCCATCTTCCCTTCCTGCCAACAACATTATTAGCAGGTTTTAAAAAATCATAAATATTTCCTTCGCAGTAGTCCCTGCAGCTCGAGAAAGTGCTAAATCATTCTCCAGGCCATTTTTAATGAATAAAAAAATAGTGTCATTTCGGAAAGTCACCGTGAAGAGTCAAACGCGTGTATTATTCCTGCTTTCTATCCCCTCCTACATGACACACACTTGAACATACACAAAACTAATGGCAAAATGTGGCAGGGAACGAGCGAAATGGCGTACATCATAAATCAAGCAAGAAACTACGTACAAATATATGTATGAAAATTATTATCATAAACGTGTGGGTTCTCTTAACTGGCCAATCCCAGTTCTCACAGAATAAAGTTATCATGAAAACGTCTCTGATCAAACCGACTGATGAAACTACAGCAAAACTCCCAGTTTGTCTTCATTTTTTGTGGAGCGTAGCGGTAATTTACGTGTGCTCTTCATGTTAAAGTTCACTAGCTTTGTGAGATCTTTTTCTCACATTGTACGGCGCATGTGGTCATTTAAGTACCTACACCGTTTATATCTTTAAATGCATGCGTAATAAGCAAATATGAGCTCGTCTTGTAAAAAAAAGCTTATTTTAGCTAAACATGGAATAGAACATAAACCGTAAATATGCCGCTGTGCAGTTACTTTATATATGTATATCAAGATATTTGGAGTCTGTGCGGTGACTTATTTCTTCATCTCTCAACAATGTTTTCCCTTTATTTAGCATTTTATTCAAGCTCATTTAACAACTTACATGCTAGATGAATGTTGCCACATCACAAAAAAATAATTTCTCAGAGACAAGTTAGCCCACCCAGTCAGCATGCAACAAGTAAGCCACGATATTATGACTTAATGAATGCAAACGATTAACATCACGCAATCATTATGAAAAAAGAAATGTGTTATTCTCCAGTTCCAAGGATGTATATTGGATTGCGCGTTGAAAGAACTCCAAAAGTTGCATAATATTATATGCATTTTCAACCGGTCAGCAATAATACAATGGATGGAGAGGGCTCCTTATTCCAGAAGAATATTATGAACGTTGAATGATGGTATGAACTGCATGGATATAATATTTAATATGAGTGCTACAAAAGGTACAGGGCAGCGTGAAGTCAAGGCGTAAGAAATAAAACAATTTCTTTTTTCCAACAGGCGATATAAAGCGTTTATGTAACGAGTTCACCTCTCTGTGAAATTCCCAGACGGAAAATATTCGCTTCTGCTGGTGATGCTCAGTCCTCTCAAGAAAATGAGGAAAAAGGATCTCCCAGAATTTCTACCCTTTTTGGATGTGCCTTCTTCAACTTTTTACACTTGCAAACATATCACCGTCCGTGCAATAATAACCTAGCGCGGTGGCTTTCAGGCGGTATTTGGGTGAGAGTAAGTAGTAAGGAAACAAAACTTGATGTGTGAGCTCCATCACCGGCCATTGAACATGATGACGATAATTATGCAACATAATAACAGGGCTCTGAAATCAACTACTAAATTGAAGAGCAACTTTTAGGCAAGAAGGGCGAAGATTTCCCCATTTTTCTTTTTCTTCTTATTCTTCCTCGTCGAGTGATACTTCTTACACTTGTTGTCTTGTCTTCATCAACCCAAAAAGCAAAAGGCAAGGGGAAAGGTATCAAGTTTGAAGCTCGAACATACTTTTATAGCTCATCGCTTCTGTATACTACTATACTCATCTTGATTATGCTCAAGTGCAAAAAAATAATTTCTCTTATAAATGGTGGCAGCAATAAAAACAAACACTACTACTACATGTCGGTAAAACGTCGTCATCTAACTGTAGCTTATAGGTTGCTGTTGGTGGTTGTGGTGATGACTGACAATGGATGAGGAATTGTGAGCTGATTCATTGAGATTTTTATGTGTAACTTTTTTATCGCGAAATTCAGTGTGGTCTTTTCGACTCCTCAACCTCATGCACACAAAATACTACTACACCATCTTATCGTGACGAGAACTTTGCAGAATATTGTTTGAAAGAGTCTCATTTTAGTTGAAAAACTACTGCTCTCTTCATTTTTTTATAAAGCTGGATGGTCACACATAAATTTGAGTATTTATACTACACGAATTTTTAGTCAAATATGAGGTGGATAAGAGAGCTAATTATTTTTTCTCTATTAAAAACTTATCTGACATCTGCGTACTACTGGCCCCTTCTTACGGTAAATCTTCAATCAGGACATGATATCCTCCTCATGCATATAAAAAAACAAAGCCCATGCAATTACACAGGTAGCTCCCCATTACAGTCTAATCATCCCAGGAAAAATTCCACTGCAATTTAATTTTTGCAATGTGATACTTGCACTTAATAGCTTAATCTCGAGGGAGGCAGCAGCAAAGGAGAAAAAAACTCAAACCCTGTATTATAATTGTACGAAGCATTAAACATAAATGATTATCTCCCAAAGATATCTTTCTATCAACCACTTTTTTATGGACTTGGTTACCCTCCTGCTCATAATAGTTGTACAGAGCGAGGGCATCTTTTTTTCATGGTCATGACAAATGAATGGATCGAGCCATGTAATTAATTCCAGCCGGCTGTGAATATGGAAGGCTCAAACATACCTCCCTGACTGCTGGCTGCCGCTTTGAGAGAAGAGAACACAAACTACATAACACAATCCCTTTAATAATCATTCCAACATCCAAAATGCCGAATTGGTATCGGAGGTGAAGTAACGTAATATAATATGTGTACAACAACTTATTTTCCTTCTGCTCCTCATAATTATACATTTACCTACATACAGGCAGATATTCATGCATTCAAAACTGAATCTCCGGTTTCTATTCCTTTTCCCACTCGCTCCTCTGTTTTGTGAACATTTAATAAACATTGGAAAACAACCCTTTACAAAAAAAAAATCTCTTTTGAGGTGCTGGCTGCATTCATTTCACTTTCAAAACATCTTATTTCTATTGCTCCTTTCATTATTATCATCATCATTATTATATTGGTTTGGTTTGGTCTGGCTTATCACATCAGATCAAATAGGAAGGATAGGGAATAGTCAACTATGTGCTTATAAACGGTTGATTTGAAAACCTTGTGTAAATCCTAATCTTTTCTGTTGTATTAGGCATTACGATTTAGGATGATTACTATTATTATATTAGAGCTGTGTGTACATTGCATACTAATAATAACTCTTCTCAGTCTCGTCCAGGTAGATGATTCTTTTGAGCGTATTACTCCAAGTCTTGCACTAGTTACTAATGAAATATCTGCATTTATTTGAATACCTACATGCATGATTCTACTCTCAAGAAGATTTCTTCTCAGAAGGGAAAGGATCTTGCAATATCATCCTCATTCATAGTAAATCAATGATGAGAGAGATGAGAACCATTCTCCAGCGACTGCATGTGTAAGAATCATTATGAGAGCTGGCATAATTTAGATATTATTACAAGCAAACTACTTTATCAACGGAGATGAAGAAGAGCTGTGTGAGATTAAAAACCTCCCATTTTAATATCTCTGTCGATGAGTCTCCCTGGAGCAGAACACGAACTGGAAAATATGCTCAAGAAGTGATTTTGCAGGTGCTGGATGTATTGGATTTTTTAAGGTACCTATTACTATATTAAAACAAGTGTAGCACGTTGATAAATTTCCATACAAGACTGTGATTTGGCAAATTTGCGTTGATGTCACATTTCTCCGTGATGATGATGATGCATACAAAAGAGATCCCAGACACATTCCGATGAGGGTTTCTCTACGAAATTCTAAACTCAAATCGTGCTTGACTTCTCTCTCACACCAACAATATCATTATCAAATGTTTGAAATCAAGAAGGTATCATATTCAGACAGCTCCTGTTCAGCATGCTGAACATCATATCATGTCTGCTTTTACTACGAGCTTGAATAATATCAAGTGTACACACATTATTAAGTTGCCTTTGGGTGAATAAAGTTGTTTTACAAAAAGTTACCAAATCATCTGTAACCGATCTCCCTACTTTTCTGTCATTTTTTTTTTGCTTGTGTGGCTGTCAGGTAGGCCTCCGAGGTAGCAAAGTCAACAAACCATGTTGGTAAAAGGATTGTAAGGTATGCAAATGCAAATACGTTGAGTTTGATGCCTACATTATTTCATAAAAGTCATGTGGATACGTACATGAGCTTGAAAGGCTTCTGAAAGATGTAGGGAAAACAGTTTTTTCTCTCAAGATTCCATCAAGATTATCTTCAAAAACCTCTTGTATGTTTTCCTACACTCTGTTCAAGAAGCTTGAAACTGAAACGAAGAAGCAGCAGACGATCAACCGTCCAACCTCCTCACTTATGATTATTACAGAGTGCCTAAGTCGGCAGGAGAATGCCGCCTTTGTATTATTACACTCATCATCATCATCTTTCCCTTCATCATGATCATCCTTCTCGTCATCATCAGGAGTTTCATCTTCATCATCCAACTCAGCTTCATCATCTCAGAATCATCTTCATCAAGACTGAAACAATAGACCAACCAACTAACCTGCTGCTATATCCTAGGATAGAGTTTTTGCTTTTTGATTTGAATTGTGGAACCCATCACGCGTTTCTTTTAAATTATGCCAAATATGTAAAACAAAATCGTGGAAAAAGGCATTTCATGCTCTTAATCTAGGACACGGTGATGTGATATGATATGATATTATATATAAATGCATCGTCATAAATACTTTTGTGCATTCCACAAACATTTTTTGAACCGGCTTACCTTTTTCAACGATTTTTCCAAACAAATTCTTCCCCCTCCAGAATGACTTGGTGGGACAGTTCCATCTTCTGTTTTTGAACTGGTGTTTGCACTCCACGATCGCGTCATTCGCTCCTTTGGCAATAGCTTCTAAAACACCCCTGTTCTCTCGCACCAGCCTCTGCTGCTTTTTTCTGAGGACGGCTTGGACGGCCGGTTCCAAATAGTTGTTTCCTATATTTGCACCCCCACGAATTGTGTTTACTATCAGGTTATTTGGCTCCCCCACTTTGGCAATACCCCTGGAAGAAGAAAACAATCATCAAAATTTAGAAATTAGGCCTAGTATTATTACATAATGAGTTTACAATAATTGGGAGCGATCAAGTCATAAATTTCTGTTGAAGAAAGAGCGCAATAATAAACCCAACTTGTCAGCAACGCAACCCCCAATTCGGAATTACCTTGCGAATCTAGTTCTTCGACATGTGAATGGTGGTGGTCACCACAAAAAAGGGCTAACTACATGACGCTTTAGAACTCTTATTCCCTGTCAATGATGATGTCATCTGCGGCTAAGTGAGTATTACTCATTGTTACGTGATGCTGCAATACACAATTCTCAGCAGGTGCATCCGCAACCTCATCGTGATGAGGTTTATACACGCAATAAATTCTATAATTTAACTTCCCATTTAGCTTGACCAGCCACCTCGTCATCTTCAAAGAAACTCTTAATTGACAGCCAGTGACATTTATTGCAAAAATATGGTTCAAATGATGAGCTTCTATCTTTTCTAACTGGGCAAACCGCCTTTGCGGCCATAATTTAGAGATGAAACAAACTCGTAACAAATGAAGGCTTGCACACGAAAAATTTGTCTTGTGATGATGTCAGTCAGTCAGTGGCATACCTTTGTATGCCGCTGATGTTCCTTTTTAGTCGTTGTTTCAAGACATATTGTACACCAAGTAATGCCACATCAATTTATAAGCCGCATCCATGCAGCTTTGTCCTTTTCATCTTGGCAGGTGAGTTGTGATGTGAAGTTATGCTCATCATTTGATTAGCCTTTTATCCCAACAAAATCCGTGGGAAAGAAAGAGAAAAGAAAGCACAAGTGCATCATCTCCTCTCATCTTATCTGATAACTTTTTAACATATCCAATGTGGCATTATTTCATTCTGATTCATTAATCAAACAAAAAGGAGCACATAAAACACAGTCAGCATATCCCTTGATATACCATTTTGCTGACTATCCAGCCTAATTTTACTTACTACAACCAACCACTCAGTCATGAGCAAACGGCAAGTGAATATTTCAATGCTGTAATCCCATATAGTCAACATTAGTCAAACCCCTGTCCTCCCGGACTTTTCCGACATGAGAATAGTAGAGGACAAGAGTCAAAGTCAAACCAATATGCATCCAGAAGATAATCAAAAGCATTTAACAAAAAAAACATGCAACACGAGAAGAAAAAATGTGTAGGTAGTTTGTAGTGGTAAACTGGTAACTTGTTTTTGTCCATGTTGTATATATTCATCGTATGCTACCTCCTTTTAAGTTGTCAGCCGACGACAAAGACGATGAACGACCTCACTAGTTGCATGACTTACTGGCTAAAGAAGGAAACTACGTGCATGCATGCTATACGACAACACAACTTGCTAAAAGTTTCTTCTGGAAAAGTTCTCGCTCAATAAACCAAGCGTTTTCATCCGAACTTTTATTGTACTGGGTTGCATTTTCCTTTTGTTCGGGGGATTCTAAATCTGGTCTGTGCATGGCTAACATGATTATGATTACCATTTTTATTACTTCATCATCCTGATGCACAACTCCAACAGAATTAATAACATTTTTTTGAGCATGGCTAAATAAAATGTGCATGGGGAAATGAAATTGCTTTAAATTCATATATCTTAGCATGAGTGAAGTTAAAAGCACAATAATGTACAGGTTTTAAGAGGGTTCAAGAGACATGAGATATTTTTATTATGTGATTAGTATTATCTTTTTCATCATGAATGTATATATTATTCTGAATATATATCTACATCTACCTGGCATTGACCATTCACTGTTTTTTTTCAGGTTGGGAATCTCAATCTGAGATGTTAGCAAAGTTGTGCTGTCGACAATCAAAGCATTACTCATTTTTTATGCATGTAATGTTAAATATATCTGGATCCACATCAGACAAATTCGTTCTGTCCACCAAAGTTTGGTGATCCTGAATTCTGATTCAGGATTTTTTCTGATGATGATGATGATGAGGTACGTTTTTTCTACGAAGATCATGAGATATCAAGCTCGACTCGAGGTAGCAGCAATAAGCAAACCAACACAAACAGATGATGATAATGGCTCCTTTTAAAATCCCATTGATAGTAACAAATAGTAGTAGGAACAAGATTACAGTATTTTGTTGAATCTTTAATTCATTTTAGGTTTTGCTTTTGATTTAGAGAAAAGGCGATTGACTACTCTACTATATACCTTCTTGTTGCTCATGATCATGATGAATAAGTAAATTCTTTCGTATTCCCAAACCAGCCAGGAACATTAAGTTAAGCTTGAATGCATTTTTGAGTAGGCTGCCGTGCTCGTCCGAACAAAGGATGAATGCATAGGAGTAAGTACACAAAAACTATCAAATCCAACGAACCGTAGGTTTGTATCTAGACTCATATCTTCTTACTGGAACGGAGAAGGGTACTCAGCTCAGGGATACGATACAGCATATATTGTAGTTTTTTTGTCTTGCTAATCCACATTCCAGTCACATGCATCTACGCTCAAAATCTCGTGTATCTTAAAACCCCTTTTGTTTTGAGACTTGTAATTTGTAATCCGTTTATTGTCCACTGTGCAGGTAGCTCAGCTGAAAAGTTGTTTTGCAATTATTCTATGGAGTGGATTGTTTTTAATTGATAGTAAAATGTACTTTTAATATCAATACTTTCACTCTTGTAATAGCAAAGCTGTAGTTCCAATTAAATCCATATTAACTTTCTGTATTGATATCAGTTCTTAGTACACAAACTATCTATTATTCAACAAAATATTTTAAAGTTAGTAGGATTCGTGGTGGGCGCATAAGTTGTGCCAAAATGGTAGCGGAAGAATGCCAAGAAACATGTCAGCAACCATGATGTATGAGCATTGAGCACACCTAATTGAGTTGGTGAATGAATGAAAGTTTCTCTTCACAAGAGATTCAGGGTGCTCGGCCGCATTTTCATTGAGAAAAGTTAAAGCGACATGTGATACTGTTTGCACCTTTGAATACGGATATTATGTCGAATGTGGGATGTGAATTGGACTGAACACGTATGACTACAATTGAATCAAACAAATACCTACCCCACACAACACCATCATCATAATCATTACCGTCAATGACCCGCATAACTGACTGTGTAACATACCAGATGATGATGATGACGATGACGACGGCAGGTATATAATGGTCACATAAATAAAGCAACGGAATGTGAAGCTTCATGGTAAGTTAGCTCGACAAGGAAAAAAACGGGAAAAGAGCAAAGAATGACTTTGAGCGTATAATGGGAAGATGAATTTTCAACATGCTCAAATTGTAAAATGTCATGTTCCAAAGTGAAGTAATTCGTGTGCAATGTTGAACCAAAGGCAAAAGGCCCTCAACAAGGAGAAGCTATTGTCAACTTGTTGAAAATGACACTGTGTGTGGGGCTCCCTTTGCACAATGGGTGTCACGAAACAATCATTCTCGTCATGATACTGATGTAAGAACAGAGGACAGGAACAAGATATCTATTATATGAGTACAAATGTAAGCAAAGTATGTTCTAACAATTTTCCCAATGATGATGATGATGATCACATCAACATCAACCTTGTCGTTTCCTTTGTCTCTCTCTCTCCCATCATCTTATTCACACATTATATATCATTCAAGACGGAAAGAATTGTAACAGGACCTCTAATTTTCCTTCAATAAAATAATTAGCTGGCTACAATAATAACAAAGGAGCTACAAGGAGAGGCATACATCCAGAATAATAGAGATACCATTGTCAGCGCGGGGTTGGAGTGATGAGATAAAAGTGCGACGAATAAAGGTGTAGCCTTTCACCTTCCCTTTTCCCTTTCCGGTCTGGTGCGTGCGATGGGGCTATTCAAAATGACTAAAGCTACACGTTGTAAATCCGGCTTGGTGCCAGTAGTTCTTGTCATCAACAACAAGAAATGTAAAAAGCACATTTTGGGGAAGAGCATCAATTGTCATCACATCCTACATGGTTGATGAAAGGTGAGCAATGTTTCATTTGACACTAGGATCACCATCGTATTATTATTAAACAGGAAATAATGGTGTGTGAGTGCTCCATATAGAGAGAGAACATCAATACTGTTGCTATTCCTTATCAGCAGGCAGGAAAAACGAAGATAGGATGGGATATTATATTATTATGCTCTCTTTGTTTACTTGCCCCATTGTCTCCCCTTTTGAGAGTGACATTTTTGAATCAAAGAAGATAATGGAAGAGTAAGTACAAGAATTAACTTTCAATTATCTCCCGTTTTACTATAAATTTTACATCGTCTTCTAAAAAGATTGTCGTCTCCACACAAGATATAAACATGACACTCAGATGGCACACAAAGGCGAGCCTTAAAATGGAGAAAAGAAAGAATCATTTGGAAAGAGACTTACGATAAGCTAATTAAGGAACAATAGCTGGAAGTTCTATATAAGGAAAACAACACGGTGATAATGGATTGTGCACGAGTTTCTTTCTCTGTTTCTTTCAATGGCTTGAGTAAAGTCAAGAGTAAGTATTTTTGAAAGTCTGCTTTGATAATTTATCTCGAGTCACCTTCTGTATGCAATGCAGCACCTGCTTTAGCTATCAAATTAAAGTGATTAGCACATGCATTACTTTTTGTATATGTAGATGATTCAATGCCAAAAAAATGCACAGGAGATGAAACGGTTTTAGCCTTTTAGACGTCTAAAAGAAGACTAGCATAACTAAGAAAAGGCAGGGCATATATATCAACAACTCAAAGTAATTTAACACGAGCAGACGTTGAGTCACGTAAATAGTCATGATATTTTTAAGCTCTAAACTACGGATTGGGAGAGTAGACCACGATAAAACAATGCCGACAGACAAGCTCGGCAAGTGAAAGGCACACGAGAGCACACTTACTCAAACTGTCGGCATGTGTTCATGTTTGAATGTATCATCATAATAATAACAATAAAAATAACCATAATAATTGTTAAACAAATAAGGAGTGATGTCCAGAGAGAAGCGCTCTTCTTTCGCAGTTATTATCATCATTTACCATTAGCCCCTATTTATTACATGCATTCTAATGTATTCATACGCTAATAATATATGAATGTCTTTCTTTAAGCCTGAGTTGTGGCTTCTTAAACATTTTTTTTCAAGTTGGGAGATTATTATAGAGCCATATGTAGGCAAGAAAGTTGCAACTTTCTGATGAAATGCTTTTATACAAATAGTAGGGGAGGATGAGCATTCAGTCTTATCACAGGATTTGTTTGACTAGACACACAACACAAGATGCTCACGTTTTTTTTCTCCTTTGGCTACTCTCCTTCTGGTCGAGTGTATAAGATGAAGATTTTTTTGTCATATCGCTATTATAAATGCATGCAGACGTGTGTCCAAGTGATAGATAAAGATTATTTTGAAGCTAATAACATGATCTTATGCTGTACTCGAGATGTTATATAAAACGAGACTTTTTTGTTCCTGTTTTCTCGTAAAAAGGTTCACACCTCCAGCTTGTGGTTGGCAGATTTGTTTGCGGTTGGGCTGGCTGCTTTCCTCGATCTACATAACAATGTGGTAGGTGGTGATATGGATCAGTGACTATGAAATCAGTCTTGACTTTCTTATGGAGATCAAAGCACTCCTCCACTTTGTTTTACGGGGACTTTGGAAAAACTGCTTATTATGATCCATTAATCGAAGAATTATGAAGGAATTTGGGATACTAAAACCTAAAAGCTTTACTCATTTTTCGGCAAAGCCATACAACAACTCCTTACTCCTTAAAAATTTCCATTGTGATACATAAACCTCCGCCAAGCTTTGATGTAGGTCTTCCAACACTATTTTGAATCAAACAAATTTTTCACATTGTGTTGCATCCATTCATTCATGATGGTGATGATCCCAGCTCAAAAAATGTTGAGCAGCAGAAAAGAAGAAAAAGATGTGAAAAGGTTTTCAATGCCAACGTGGAAAGATGTGTTTTGTGAAAAATACGGTAATACACATGTACATCCATTATCGAAGAAGCTGCTGTAAATGAAAATAAGGTTATTAAAGGATCTTTCAAGATCTCATCGCGTGTTTTGTCACATTTTACTTCTACCATAGGTGTCCTCTCCGTTAAATCTGGTGGGACTTTGCCACTGCCACAATATGCATACCACCTCCCGTCCCCTATATAACTTTTGACAGTTGTTGTTTGGCTATGAGTGTCTCTATTATGTCACCAAAACGCTTTCCTTGAAAGGGAGTAAACGAGCACGACATAACATGTGTTTGCTTCACTGAGCATTTTTAAAAATCTTATATACGAACCAGCTTTTAATGGATCCCAAAAGGGAATACTTAAAACGTTTATATATTATGTCTGGATGATGGCGAAACAGCAGAGCTGCTCAGCCTCTGACAAAAAAAATAATTTGAAAGAAACATAATCATCTAGGTAGGTAAGCTACTGTGTCTTTTTCTCTCAAGGGTTCAAAGAGCATTCAACTATGTAAACAATTGATGAAGCCGGATAAATACGTAATATTTGTGTGTGACTCCGGTAGGTAAAGTAAAGGTCTCCTAAATAGTAAAGCTTTTAGCACCCTTCTTCAAAGGAGATGCGAAAGATTTTAAGAGAGATCGGAAGAAAGAGACGATAATATTTTTACATTTGTAAACACACAATATATATGATTGTGTGTGTTTCCCCTGGGTTCGTTCTTTACTCTTTCATTCATGCTGTGACATACAAGAGCAATGTAACAAGCTTTCTAATAACTTAATACTACTTCACCTTTCAGCCATCCGTTTGGATCAACTCTATCAAGGGCTTGATCTGGTATCCTGCTCAATCGGAAATTAGCTATATATGTATTTTAAAGTTTTATCAAACAGCTGCCAAACACTTATGCTCCCTTTGTAAATATGCGGAATTTTTCATCATCAATATTGAATGCATTTCCTCCTTATCAATATGTTTGCAGTTTGTTGTTCCCTACACAAAGGAAACATATTGTACATGCTTCGCTTTGAAAAACAGCCTTTTTGTATGACTACTTTTGTGTGCGAGTGTTCCCTTCACACAATTCAGATAAACATGTTCCGACTTTTGATGTGTCTACTCGGATTTCATCACAAAGTTTAGAAAATCCATCAAGGATTTTACGTGTGCGGCTTATTACAACAATAAGGGTTGTCTCATATTACGCACACATTCTTGTCCTCCTTGACGTCATTATACACGAGCTCATTCTTTATGAATATGAGATCTCCCTTCTTATTTACCCTAAATCGCGGTTCTATGTGACAGCAGTGTTTGTAATTTTGAATTCTGATGCGTTAGGTTTCATCTCATCGTATTTCACTATTGATTCAGCGCTAATCATTGTAATTTTTGGCTTAAGGACTGTGATTGTAAGCAACTTACTGAATGAATTTTACCGGTTTTTGCTTTCGTTATCTACACAAGTTGGAATTAAACAAAGAAGCCGGTAACCGACAGCTTTTAAGATTATTTAGCTAATTTTATTCCTGTGAGAGCGGAGGCTGGATTGATATAAAATTTCATACAAAATCTTCCTGGAATTAGCTGTATATAGCATTATCATCATCATCATTTTATTTTCGACTTATTTGGCTACAACAAACAAAAGCCGGCTACTCATTTCAAAGCAGCAAGAAGGCTCATATTATGCAAATGATTTGATAAGATAGAGGGCCAGTCTAAAAGTACTTATTGCTTGGCCCATGAAAGGGCTTCATTGGAACACAGACAAAATGACTGCATTATGAAACGTGATAACAGGGGTGGTTTCTGGTGGTGGTTTTTGGTTTGGTAGTGACACTCGATGATAAGAGGTAGTAAAGCCTTCTTTGGGCTGAAATAGGTTCCCTAATAAAATGTATACATTCATGCCCAATACTGCATTTGTCTCATTTATGAGCAGTCATCACCGTGTAAAATAAAGGAACGACAATGTCAAGCTTAATTGTGTCCTCGGAATGCGTGTCTTCTTCTCGTCTGGTATAATGGGCGAGTGGCTGAAGCGGCAATGATGCACATTATGCATGGTTATGTATTATAAAGGAGAGTTTGCATAAGAAAAGAAGCTCAAAGGTGGTAGAGGTTGAAGGGAGAACTAATGGAATATTATTGCAGTTGTGCTTTCAGTGAACCTGAACTTGCTCAATAAATTTATATGTACTTTTACCAAGCTTATAATAAAAATGTGGTGCAGTTTTATAACAAACAAGTTGGTTCTTAGATATAGCCTATTTGCCATTCGTATACGTACCAGTTGCTGATGATATGTAAGTAATTAGGAAGAAACATCATCGATCTAATTAATTGCAGCTTGACCATGCAGATAGGCATGTATGTAAAACATATTCACATCGTGATTTGCATACATTACAAACTTGTAGTACAAGAAAAGCTTACCACCATTTGCTCCCACGACCTCTCCCCCGCGGAATCCTGGCAGATGACTGAGGTACCATAGTTCCCACGAGAATCATTAGAGTGAATCCGATGACAACAATCAAAACTGATACTGTCGGTGTCACCGCCATATTCTTTACTTTAAAGATTAAAATGTTCAGTCTTTCGGAAATTGGCCTCAGGTATATAGTATGTAGAACTGGTCGAAGCACTGGTTGAATAATTGGTTGTAGCGAGAAATATATCCTTTAATTGGATTGGTATCAGTCTTTAGTATCAGTCTTGAAAATGAGGGAAAGCTTCTTCAGGTTGAATATTTAAACGATCATAAAAATATTACTACATGGAGCAGTTCTACCTCTGGCCCTTCCTTTGAAAAACTAGAGGAAACTGAAGAGATGTGTCTGTTACGTCATTACTTTTTCTGTAATAATTGACGTCTTGATGATTTTCAACAGGAGTTGAATGAGAAAGTTCAGGTGTGTTAATGTCAACGGTTGAGAAAGTAATAAGGCACTCTTTCTTTAACATTTCCTTCATATTGGGGCAACCTGATATTTCAAGTGTTTACGGATATCTTGTGTACTACAACCCACTGCAATCAACGAAACTGTCACAGTTTATGTTTCTTTATGGCGTTTTCAAGTTGACAAAGCTTGCTCAAAAAAATTTTCATTGTTCTTTCACTCAGGAGGAAAATCTTGGGTAAAAAACAACGAGCATTAAATCACTAGCTTGAATGTGAGCAAATCCTGTTCATTTGCATTTGCTGAAATCTCGTCAATATCCGTGTCACGTAATCAAACAAAATTCTTTTTCACACAATGATTCATAAACAAAAAAAACAATGTATGTTGTAGACGAATGTAAAATTCTTGTACGCAGGCTACGGATACACTCATTGATTTTACGGCAAAATCTGACACTTTTTAACACTCAATGTCTCCCTGCATGAATGAGTCACATAAAACCTTGTTTTTTCATCTTGCTCACGCATTTGATGTCATCTTCTTGAGAGTCAACGTGTGTAATTTCGTTTTGTTTTATGTATTCACACGTGCTTTTCGCTCTAACCTTTAATGACTTCCGATGGGTGGACACCCTCTCTTTTATGATGTGTGACAAGGAAAATTAACGATGAGTTAACGCTGACGAAACGGATGTGACTTTGCAAAAGTCTTGTCTATCTCCACTTTAAAAATACATTTTAACTAATAAGGAAACAGGCTTTAAACTCAAATTATTCATAAAACGTGATAGAATCCGACACTAATTTTCTAAAAGTATTAAACACGTGGTCTGAAAATTGGCACAGGAATAAAAACAAGTTTGGGAGTTTTTACTATCTCTCTCTTTGCTTCAACGAGCCTCAATAAAATGGGTGAGTGAGAGCATTTGCAAACCCGAAATTGGACCAAATGTTCAGGGCTAGCTCTAAAGTCAGAATGGGAAGTGGAGGATATGGCTGTCGATAAAATAAAAGGGCACTTCAACCAGCATACCTTTTACTTACACCGTTCCGTTCACAGCTTAATGTGTGTATGTTACACGAACAAAAAATGTAGTAGATACTCAATCGCGCACACACACACACAGTGGCACGGTGGGAACTGTTGCGGCAAATGCTTACACAAAAAGGGAAACAAGGTGAAGATGATGATGTGTGCTAAGACACAATATTATAACACTCGTCTTTTTCCGAAACGCACCAAACTTTTAAGTCAATGAGCACTTATTGCCGTCATGTCGTTCCTGGTCCTTTCTTTCTTTCTTACCTTTCTTTTCTTCTCGACTTGCTTTACAATAACAATTGAGTCCCATCCAGAAGAAGAGCAAGATGATGAGAAGAAAAGGTGATCATCTTGGTTGATGATGATGATGATAGTAAAATAAAAGAAAAGTAAATGGACCAAGCCAAACAACACCAACTAATATAATACAGAATGAAGTAGTCTCACTCAACGAGCTTGCTTCCTCTTCAAAAAACTGCTTGTGTCAGTTGTTGATGATGATATCCCAGAAAACGCTCAAATTATAACGTTCATATGCAGCTGACGAAGTAGCCAGAGATGATCCCACGAAGAGCAGCCGGACTTATTGAGCTATTTTCTTTCCCGATTTTTTCCTCGAGAGATGATGATGACACTTATGCTGTTTCTGTTACTGTTTTCTGTGATTTCCCATATGCCTTGTTGCTGCTGGGCACTCTCAATGCAATGCATAGCTTTGTGTGTTCACGAGTGAAGCCAAAGGAACGACTCTCAATTGAAAGGTAATTGGTGACTTAAAAATGAGAAGAAGATGCAATACTCGTCTTGGTTCAGTGTATTGAGAGTTCCATGTTCATTAGTCGAAAATAAAGGTAAGAGACCGCATGTACGCGAGATTACTCAAAAGTGTAGGGTTGGGAAGTGAGCGTGTACGTGAGAGGAAGGTGATACGCAAGCAACTCTCTCCTCGTCGGTCTTTTGGTAGCTTGTATTTACCATTATCAAGTTATATTACATGTATTCTCCACTCTTTTATTTCATGGTAGGCTGTGTGGTGGTGGTCGGTCGCGGCAGCAAAAAGCTCGGCTTATTAGAGCTTGGAACGTACCTCTAATAGGCATATTAGCCAACTAACACATAAAATGAAGTGGAATGGGTTACACATATGAACTCTTATACTTTTCAAACATATACATACATATAGTTCGTGTCCGTGCTCACACACACTGTAGATTTTACTCTTAAAGAATGCACATATTGAAATTCAACTCCGCATTACAACTTTTGAAAAGGTACGCTTTATATAAAATACCAAAGATGTGAATATATGGTCATGCGGATGATGATGATGAGCTTGTAGTTTTTTGGATTCAGCCAAGCCACGCATAGATCTATAGAAATGTTAAAGGAAGTGTTGGGCCACATCTGAAGATTCGTTGGATGTTATGCAATTCATGATTGTTCATTCAATGTGAAAAGTTGCAAGGTATTATTATTGATATTACGGTAAGATTCGATTTTGGGGCCGTGTTTTCCTACAACTGTATAAAACTAGACGACAAATTTCATTGTTATTTACCCTTTGCAACTTTCCATTTCAGATACTGATGCGAATTGGGGCAATCTGATTCTCTGATCCTTCCGGCAATATAACACTGTTATTGGAAGTTTAATCAGGGCTACTGTTTATAAAAATTAATGAGTATTTATTTTGATAAGCATTCACTGGAATAAGTTGTTATTCTTCGCAGACAAATGTGAAATGAGCTGATTAGACCTGCATTGAATGCATCGTCTCAATTTGCTGCACTGCTATGCTCACAAGGTATGCATGCATGCATTTTGAGTGCATCACATTTACATACAGACACGGCTTGCACATTTATAAATGTGCGTACGTGATGTTTGAGACGTTGCAGTGTTTCTTCAGAAGCAAACACTCCCTTTTTTGTATGCCACCACTTTGTCTATGATTAAAAGTTAAAATAAACTATACGTTATACATGCATGTATGGAATTCGTAATATTCGTATATATATAAGAGAAAGTTTCAGGGTTATCTTGGCTCCCTACTTGCAAAACTGATGGAAAAGAATAATCTTAATCGGTGGTCATCCCAAGAAACCCACCTCATTAAATTTTATTGAATTACACTACCTAAAATATAAAGCTGAATTTATATGAAACCCTTTTCGCTCTTAAATTCAATAGGAAAAGGCGAACATCCTCAAAAAATTATTATTCAGATGTATAATCATATCATTAAGATCACCAGGACTGGCTTGCATGTGTTCCCTTACTTGCAAGGATTATTACGATATTCGTTGCCTGTGCTGGAAACAGCATAATCATAATCATGTTATAAGAACACATGCATCATGCAATGCCACGATAGGCTGTGAAGGAACGCCATTCATAAAGACGGAATGTGAAGACGTTTCTTACCAGAATCCCCATTCTCCGCCTACGATAAAATTGGGCACGCCTCTGTTAAAAATACCTTCACACGCATGTAGAAGCATAAAACGAGCACATTACACTGCACTGTAATCCCTGTAATACATGATCCAAAAACGGCATCGTCATGAACTTCTTCCGAAGCTGCCCTATAAGGTAAAAAATCATATACTTATTTTCAACAATTAGCGTTTTCGCATTACTTTGCATACATTAGACTTGCAAGCTGTATTACTTAATTGTAAACGAATGAGCAAGCATTATATATTATATACATTAATTAAAGATGGCCAAAGGTGCCTCAAACTTTTGGCTCCGATTTCGCTGAAAATTAGGATGATAGATTTTGATGCTCGAATCTGCCAATAATTAGAGAAATTTAACGATTTCTGCACTTCGATACAGCGTCAATTTTGGTAACAACGGTTTACGCTAAATAATTATTGCAGATTCGTAATCTACGCATCAAAATCTATCATCTACAAATTTTCAGCAAAATCGGAGCCAAAAGTTTGAGGCACCTTTGGGCCATCTTTAATTACCTCCCTCTTTACGTAGTATTATTACTCACGCCAATATTTACTTATCCAAGTAGTACAGAGCTTTGTGTTTTGTACTACGGTTTCAAACAGGTGTATCACGACAGCTTTTCTAAATACCGAGTCGTCGAGATGAATTTCTGTGCCAGAGCCATTCTCTGTAATATACTGCATTATTATATAGACATACTCGTTGTGTTAGCCACAAACAGATTAATGTTTGAGAAGAAGGTGGTTCGGAATGCAGTTTACTGTCGAGTCATTGGCGAAAGGGAGATTTGTATAAATTATTACGAGAGATGTTTACATAACAAATCGTCTGGAGTTCAACCACGGTATCATGGGATAACTTGGGCTTTCAATGAAAGTTGTAGTTGACAAGTAGAATAGTATTATTGCTATATTTTATATCCATTCCTCATTCATAAAATTTGCATTTTGTTTCGTTGAAACTTTCGCCCATTTTGGCTGCATTAGCTGAGAGGTGTCATCTTAGATATCTGGGATGACAAGGGAATCTATCACTCTCTGGCTTGGATTGAATAACACAGCCAAAAACCAGTAACCCGCTCCATAACTTATATTTGTAGCTTCATCATCATATCCCCACGTGCAATTTGTTTGGGCTTATAACTAAATTACATCATCATCATTCATTCAATTGACTGTTGTTACCTGCTGACACAAATGAATTGGACCGGATGTATAACAATGAAAGTGACTTTGTCTCAAAGTCATCACTTCAGAGGTAAGTGTGTAAACAATGCGCAGACAGGATGCGTAGGTATCGATCACCAGTCCCAGGTGCAGGGGAAAAGGTAAATGTCATATAGTCATTGGTAATGCATTTTTGGTGTAAGATCAAACGCTGTGTGTAATTATGTCAGTCATTCATAATGTAAATATTTGCTTTTTTAATCGTGCCTTTTTACCAGTTTTTAATTTTAAAGCAACCAGTAAATCTCGCTTTCTACTGCATACCAACAGAGTGTCTTTTGAGCATACTCACTTAATTTAGCTGGCAGATTACCGAAATATTTATTGGTTGAGCAGCGCAAAAAGTAAAAAGTAATTAGGCTAATATACAATGCTCGAGAGCTTTATATGTCAGGCCATCCAGAATTTTGTATCACGATTTCTATCAATTATTGCGTTTCAATTAATTGTGTTGTTTAAGTCTCATTAATTGTTGGTAATTTTTTTTACTTCCTTATCTAAATACGACTTTATGCTGAGAAACACCATTTGTACTTGCATTGTGTAGAATTTCATGGCGTACGTTATGTATGAATGTTTGTCCAAAGGGCTATACTTAACAGTTCATGTGTGACATTTTCCCATTATCGACCGATCAAATAAATCAGTCAAGCCTGTTAAAAAGCTGGTCGCTACATAGTTATGGATCGTAAACCAACGTGTGGAACATGCTGAAAACGATTATTACCAAAAAAAAGTCAACCTAGCGTAGAAGAAGGAGTGTTCCTACAAAGGAGAGGTGAACAAAAATCAAACGAATGCCGAAAGAGCACGTGTTTTATTATAAAACAGGGAACATGTGCGTATATGTATATTACTGCGTTTTGTACAAATTTACATAAATCAAGCGACACCTTATTTCATGCTTTTACCGAAATGCATACCAAGCAATATATCATTTATTGTCAATATACAAACTTAAAACAGCTTCTGAGTAGAAGTAGAGCTGCTATTGATCTAAACACTTCTTCGAAGATGGTCATCTTAAAATTCTAGAATTTTGTCAAAAATTCACCTCTTGCTTTAATTCTTCATAATGTAGGATTGGATTTTACGTTTCTATCGTATATTTATCCAAAGCCTTGTAGTGACATGAAATGTAAGGAAATGAAGTTTGTGTATTCTTAAAAAATTAACTCTAAATCTGCAGGACTATATGGGATAATGGCTATAACAACGAAATATGCTTTCGTGCATGCCCATATCTGAAGCTGGCAGATCCGAGCTTTACCCTTCTGATTATGAGGTGCCTTTCTTTCCAATGTTCATGGTTCGAAATACACGATTACAGGTCGTACAAGCATTACACAAAACCTATATATATCATCATTGATGAACTTTGTAAATAATCACCACCTATCAAGAAGAGTATAGCTCGGATTCCATATGCTAACTGCAGAAGTGGGCACTTAAAGTAGCACAATTTCGTTGTTATAGCCATTATCCACATATAGTTCCTGCAGATTTTAGAGTTAATTTTTTATAAATACACAAACTCCGTCCCATTTCCTTCCGCGCAAGAAATACATTACAGCGGGCTTGTCACTACTTTAAGCGCCTTGGAAGATACTTTCATGGAATAGGTTGAGTGCATAGCAAAACATTTTTGCCTTGGAAGTAGTACCCAATAAGTACTTATTGGAATGAAGAGCTTTCTTAGTAGGAGCAATAAATATAAATCCCTCATTCAAAGAATGTAGTACATTAGTATGCCACACCGCAAGTAATAATGAAGTGTAAGCAGAAGGTGTCAAAACTGCCATAAAAGTTTACCGAAACACTATTATCCGCAGGTTGGACGTGCGTTTGAGAGTTCCACAGGATAGTCTGTGGCATTTATTAGGTTTTTGTAAAAATTATAACAGCAATAATTTGTAGGCGCCAGTTTGTATTAGGAATTCAAACGAAAACCTCACATCTTTTTGAGGGCCCAGTCATCATTATATTATGTGGTGTCGGCCTACCTGAACCATTCAACGTAGCAGAAATTATATGGAACAAAGCATCTTTTTCACAGCTACACAAAAATTCAGTCGGAAGCGTGTGCATTTGTTATGCATTATGATAACCACCACCCAGGATGGTTACGTGATGGATACTTGCTCACATTGTAATAATGAGAAAAAAGGCTCCGTTGCTGGAAACAACTCACACAATACAATGCGCAACACAAACTCCAGAGTTTCTAAACAATTACAACAATCCAGCGTTGATTTTCACGCCTCTTCTTCCGTTCAAAAAAATAACATTGCTCCACTCTTTAATTATTATTAGCTGTGTGGTTGGCGGTAGCCGTGGTCGACTTATTGTTACCTTCCTGTCTACAGGGAAGCAACATAATCATCATTTTCACTTGCATCAACATCACACATCACCTTTTACACTTTTCAGTAGCAGCAGCAGCAGTTAAGTGTACATGCTTGCCTTGGGGGATTTTATCCAAATAATATATATAATGGATTCTATGTATTCTATGAGTTCATTTCAAGTTCCTTTGTTCATTTTAGCATTTTGAGCGTGCTAGTCAGCATCTTAAATATTTATATTATGCCACAATTTGCTTGAACATTTAGAAAATCCAACAAGTTTGCTTGTCCAAGTTTTCTCAGGTTTCAATTTTCATTGAAATGGAAGAAAAGCAGTTGAAAAAACTTTACAGGGTTGGGTGTAATTGGTATGGTTTAGTTTAGTCATAACTTAAGGTGTCATTTTAGATAACGAAACCGAAACCAGGAATAGCCACCCATGCAGTCTGTCATTTTCTAATGCTGTTATGAATGATGAAAGCATGAGTAAGCAATCTGTATTAGCTGAAACATTCTCTACGGATGTAATTGAAAATTGAGCATTTTTGTTCGTATTGAAAACGTACGGAGATACAATGCAATAAGTTAATGGTTGTGCATTGCACAGTAATTCAACAAAAAATTCCATCCAACTAAATTGTACCTTTGAAACGCTGTTGATTTAAGATTTCCCAAGTGAATACTGTATTTTAAAATGATGGGTGCATGTAAAAGGAAGCGAGAGAATAATTTATGACATGACTTTGTTTGTTTGCTGCATACACCTTTGTTTCAGATTTACCTGAAGAAAGGTAGAAAACTGCATGCTTTATGAACTTTTAAAGTTGCAATGAACTAAAGCCAAAAAGTGTTGATGTTCTGTCGGTTAAACACAAACAACCCAACTTTTTACCTCAAAGTCTACAAACTGAGTTGACAAAGACGACATGCAGTCTAGAAAAAGAGTTAATTCTCTGAAGTTCTCAAAATGTCAACTATATTGTAAGGCATGTAAAAAATGCAGAGGGTATTGAGATACCTAATCACAAACAAAAAGAGATGTGCCCAATCTTCGTCAAATGTTGCTTCTATAGGCTTGTGTGAACGAACACAATGTATGAGCTTTTCCAGGTATTTGGGTCAGATAAACGAAACCCTTATCTTTTTCTTCTTTAGCTTAAAACTATCGAAAAACATTTTTTACATTCATTCTCATACACAGACAATGCAATGCTTCTTGAGAAAGTAGTTGCCGACATTTTTTTAAATGTTTCTGGAAAATGGACCATGAAGTTTAAGCAAACATATTGGATTGCTTTCAGTTTTGGGTCATGTAATCCGTTTCAACAATCGGAAACACGAGCCGGCGAATCTGGTGCGATAGATATGAAAATGTTGTAAGAAGTATCACCTAAAATTCATCCATAATGAACAAAAATTGAGAATCCAATGCAGGTGGTCACATTTAAAAAATATTATGACACCTAAAATGACAATTGAAAAGTAATATTCTTGTTCTTATTCATAACAACTCAATTTAAAAAAAAGTACACAGGAGATTCGTAAAAAAAACTTTTAACGCAAAACGAAGAATATTTGCTAAAGCATGAAGCTTTTATAAAATTTGAGAGACGTCAACGGCCACCTATACTATACTCTAGCTACTACACTACCTTCGCTGCTTGAGCTGCTCTGAGATTTTCTCGTGAATGTTTTCTTGCTAAAGAAGAACACGTTTGTTTGTTTGGAGCACGTTTGTTTGGGACTCGTTCTCGTATTTGTGAAACGAAAAATTTCCAAGATTTGTTGGTCAAGTCAGCCGATCGGGTTAGTAAAAAATAGGAGTAAATTCCGATCAACTAAGTTTTTAATTGTTGTAGCGGTTTAGGAAGGAGGAGGCGTTTATAAAAGGTCGGATGCTGTTGTCACCCGGCGCTGCACTAATTAAAGATGTCGCAAAGAGCTGGTTCTTGGTCCCATCATAAAAGTTTAAATGGTGAGTTGAAACTTTATTAGTGACGAGATGCACTTTTACTTGAAATCATCAGTAAATAATTATACTTCATGCTTGTTTATTATGTGAAGGGTTGTATGAAAGAATCAAAAGCGGCACTTGGAGAGAAGTTTCGTCACCTGAGAATTTTCAGTTTGAAGGAACGCCTATTCTGCACAGTATTTCCCGTATACGATTTAAAGACGGTGATGTCTCACAGTTGAATGACTTTGTCAAGTTTCACGTTGAAAGTGGATACGACATTAATCAGCAAACGGATGACTACATCGCCCAAAAACGAGCTTCGTTGGGTTTCACTGCCTTGTTAGCGGCTGTGGAGCAGTCCAATATTGTCTTGGCTGAAATCTTGGTGAAGAATGGAGCTGATGTCAACATCCGAGATTCCAGTGGATTTTCAGCCTGTCACTGGGCAGTGCTCGTTGGCGATATGGCTTGTTTGCAAAAATTGATAAGCCTTGGTGCGGAACTCAAGTCAACCTCCAAGGAGCAGAAAGGGGAAACTGTTCATCCGATTCTGCATACCGCAGTGGATGAAGGTAGAACGGAGATGGTCTTCTATTTACTGGATAGAGGTCTGGTTGAGGTCAACGAAGAGGCTATCTATAAAAATGTCCTATCCGAATTATCCTTCACACGCTTCCCGTCCAGATACAATTGCATCAGAACTGAACCCCGCGTTTGTCAGACTTTGGAAGTCGTTGATATGTCTTTTACGCCCCTTGCGCGAGCCGTGCGAATGAGAAAGATTCCAATTATCGACGTCTTGTTGAAGAACCAAGCTACGCTTTCAGACTTTAGCGAACTTCACTTCTGTATTATTGAAGGTGACACGGAAGTTGCGTGTATATTGAAAGAACGTTTTCCGGATGAAGGACTGTGCAACGACAAAATTGGGGACAACTGGGCTCTACATTGTTTGCATTCAATTGCACTTCAAGATGAATTAAGGCTTGAGAAAACAAAGGAGCTTATCTACGACTACATTGATGCAGGATGGGATGTCAACTCCTTGTCTTGCAGCAGTACGAGGAAGTTTGTTTTACCCGTACCGTTCATCGTTGACCCAGTGTCATTTTCTGGTTGCTCGTTGCTGCATTTGGCCTGCATGTATAAAAGTTTGGAAATTATTAAATGCTTGGTTGAAGAAGGAGCAGACGTCAACATCAAGGCAGGTGCTGAAGGTGATACTCAGTTATACCCACTTCAAATTTCCATACTTTTGGAGGATTGGAGTAGTTGCATCTACTTAATTGCGAATGGCGCGGATATACATGCCGTAGGCTGTATTAATGCTGTTCCACAATCTCCTCCTTCTGATGATGTTGACGATGATAACGAGATAAAGTAAGTTACATTTTGTTTTGTACTATTTCCCGTATTATAACTTTAACACAATGATAATTTTGAAACACCAACTCATTAATTTTTTGGTTACCCGTAGGTTAAATTCGGTGGAGCTATTGTTGAAGCTAGGATACAACGGTAGTGTTGCAGCTCTTGATGCTATGTTAAAGAAAGGTATTCAATGGAATGGTGCCAAGGAATTGCACATTTCTATTGAAGGTGGAAACCCTTCCCTCATCAAGAAGGTGTTGGAGAACGTTGTGCAGAAGATAACCAAGGACGAATTAACTTGGACCAGTCAACAAGTTCATGGAACTGTTCAAGTGGTCCCATCTTTGGCGTTACTATTGGTCGTGTCTGGTGGAAAGGAAACGCTGGATTTCGACGCAATGGCTGTTCTAATGAAGCTTTTTGCAGTGCACGGCTACGATTTTAATGCTACAATTAAGAAAAGTGAAGCATCCTCCGAAAGTCGAGTACCGTTAATATTTCTTATCCTGGGAATTGACTTCAAGCATCGTTCCAATCTTCTGAAAACATTGCTGGAGTTTGAACGAGTACAACTTCAGGTTCGCAACACAGCAGGGTTAACCCCTGTGGAATGGGTGTTGAAGAAATGGAATGAGCAGTGTTTGAATGATACTTATTGTTGGAAAACAAAGGACGAAGGAACCTATTGTTCTGAAATTGTGAAGATGCTAGTAACTCATGGCGCTGATGTATCAGAATTGAACATTGGAGCTGACTTTAAATACCATTATGGTTATAAGGAAATGTTACAAGTACTGTTCTGTGCTGGAGCCAAAGTTCACCCCGAATTTTTTGAAAATCCCGTGTGCCATTCTGGGTATGTGGCTGCACGTCCTTTTCATGCGGAAGTAGGAGTGTTGAAAAAATGGGTGAATGAGAAGAACGACAGATTAAAAATCAATTTGCAGTTTTTAGCAAGGTAATTATTATTAATCATTTCTATAATTTTTTAAATTTTTTTCTTCTTTAGTTGGAGGAGTACAAGATATGTATAATATTGCATATGTATCCTTTATCTTTTTGCAGGTTAAAGCTTCGAAAAATGTTATGCAGCATTGGAAGCCTTAATGCTTTGAGCGAACTTCCGGGAATGCTTAAGGATCAGACGTTATGTACCGATATTAGTATTTAAAACTAACGGTTAGATGCAAATGTGCTATAGATTCTGTTGTTGTCATTTTATATTATATATCGTGGTTTATTGATATATTAAAGTCTTGTCACATAACTAGACTAGAGTGTGGTTTTGGTGAAACCTTAGAATCCCATTGGGTTACATCAGTTTTGTAATTAGTAATACATTTTTATACATAAAATGTAAATACATTTTGATTCCTCACAGAGGATACATTGTTACAGGTAGAACATTGGTTCTCAATAACATTTACAATTTGTTGAGATAGTACAATGTAATGAAAGCGATACGAAGATAACTTGTAAACTTACAAGATTAATAATAAATGATTAAATCCATTTCCCTGCCAGCAGGAAAGTTGTATTAGCGAAAGCTAAAGCTGTACTTATTCTATGTGTTGTAGCTCTTTAGTTGTAGCAGTTGCAGTTGTGGCAGTTTAGTATTTTTTATATGGTTTGTACATCAACCAGGGAGTAGTTAACTCTTTTCCTTGATCAGAAAAGACTTCACAACACGTGCATCTTCTCTTGTCAATTCTACAAGATCTTCACCATCTCGAACAGGCTCATCTCTCAATGGGGTTTCGCATCCGGTTTCTGTGAACAAATTAATTGCATTGTTCGTTTCTCGACCGTCAACTTGAATGTTAGCTTGAATGGCATACGCCACACTTGGAATTTGTGGCTCCGACCCGGAACAGATATTGACGCACGTCTTGTCTGCCACAACGAAGGCTTTGCTGGTACTGCTGGAGAAAGTTACTGTTACTGCCTTTTCAACTGTTTCCGTTAATTGAAACGAGCAAATGGGTTTTCTTCCGTTGATTGTCCTAGCATTACGAAGAGATTGTGGCTTAATTTCTTTGTACTCAATTGTAGAGCAGTCAGTTGAGTAAAAGGAAACAAGACTGTATGACCCTGGGTCTTGCTGAGTCAAATGAATAGATGTTGGGACTTTAGTATCTCTGACACTCAAGCAATAGTTCGGCTCTACGGTGTGTATCGACTGGCCAGAACCTGCATGTTAAAATTTTCTTTTTAGACACGTTCTTCAAAAGTATAAAGAGTTTATCGGATTTAATACTCAGTTATCATTTTCTTACCGGTCAGAGAAGATTGTACCACAGTAATTGGAGGAGCTGCTACTTCTCTGGAAAGTCTGATTGTTGGCAATGCATGGAGCAAAGCAACAGTTTGAATTAGGAAGAGTGACAATACGTTCAAAAATGCCATTGTAAAAACGAGTAAAATAGTCTTGCAGCTATTCGGGTATTTGTAAAAGTTTGTAGTCTTCCGTATGTATGGAATGTTGAGATCTTGTAGCGAAAACTGTGAGTTCTTTACTTTAAGCAGTTTAAGTTTGGAATGATTTGATACCGTGCTGGCTCGTGCCATTTTACTGGAAAAATATATCCTTTTAAGTTGTTGTTTTCTACACGTCATAGTGTTCATTTGTCGTAAATTTATTTGATAGTTGGAAAAATTAATTGATGACGATTTAATCGGGATTCATAATCCATCCATGCAGATTTTGACGTGTGCAAAGCATAGTCGCATGCAAAATCATGTGCTTTACTTCCGGCGAAGATACGCGTTACTTGCGTTGAACAATTTTCTTATGGTACGACTTGGGAAAAGTTTTTCCCCGTAGTTAGCTTAGTTTAATTAAAGACGACAGTCTCAAATATATGGTAAGCATGTACATTGAATAAATGTGCTCATGTGCTCTGCGTATTTTAGACCACATCAAGAAGTTAGACGCAATGAGTTTAATGAAATGAAGTGGACTAGTGGTGCATTTACTTTTTTAGCAGTACAATCAGTATGTATCAATATTTCGTTATGGAAGTGTGTGTAATGCATTTGTGATGCGATGCGGTTTACGAACCCAGAACTACCCAAAACTACGTCACCAATACTATCTAGTGCTTGGAAATTTAGTTCCTGAAGAACAAGACTTGAATGTTTAGTATAACAGTTATATGTCTATAATCATTAATAGGTTGGTTTGGTGTTTTGCAAGTACTATAATTAGAATTCAAACGGATCCGTGTCTGGTTAAATGTCACCTTTGACGCAAAAATAGTATTTTTGGAAATATTACTCAGAAGCTTAATAATTTCATATTAAGTGTTATCTTAAATTCATGCTTATTCATCACTGAAAGTTTACGGTCATTTCTTATTTGATTAGAACCGAGTTTCATAATGAATCATAGCTGATTAAAAATTAAGTATACTGAGTGAGCCAACTCCAATTTTGATGTGGCAAGGAATTACAAGGCCCAGGCTACAGGGAGACGGGAAAGCTTATGAATTTATTCTGCGCAAACTATTTGGAAACTTGCACCCTGGAAGTCAAAACAACAGACGATTTGATAAATATTGACGTGAAATGCTGCGTTATTTTTTTTATGTTGGTTTAACCTGGGACCACACCATATATTACATAGGAAGTAAAATTATTCCAGAACAGCTTTTTATTTTATTGGTTTCGAAAATCCCAATTCTACGTAAATGAATAAAAATAAACTCGTTAATGGCATACTTTTATGTGGCTATAAGTAGCAATCGCCAATAATAAACAAGTTAGGTAGTCTGGCACGTGGCACATATAATAACATGTTTTCAAAATCCAATCTATGATGTAGTACTGTAGAGTAGCATTGACGCAGTAGGATATCCCCATTTACTTAACGAGGGTCTACAATTTAAAATAATATAATTTATTCAATTTTACACAAGCGAACCAGCGTTCTATTAGTATTAATTACATTATTCCAAAAATTCACACACCATAGTCCTTAAAATAGTCAATTTACGTCTATCTGGTAAAATTAACCTAAAAAAGTTAAATAAATAAGGAACTATAGCGTAAATATTTATACATTTCCCCCAGCTCAGTTGATGCCTTCCGGTCAGTGGTTAGGGCTGGACGGGGGTTCCCGGTATTGCGAATTCTACAGTTGTGGCTTCCTGTGCTAATGTTTGTTTAATTCTATTTTCACTACTATTAACTATCACATTCACTTTGCTTCTGTGTGGGAGGTGTTCTTCTTGGACTTTATATTATTTGGGTGTTATGAAGGTGTAGCTTTAATTGCTCTTAATGGGCATCTGAACACTGTAATAACATAATTTTTAATAAGAACTTAATATATGTTATAAATTTAATTGAAAGCAACTGTTTTAAACGATGGATAACCTCTGGTTCTAGTTAGTTGGATTTTCTTCGCCAGTGTTCTCTAATTTTTCAATAAGAAAACTGTTCTCTGTGACCGAAGTTTGATGAGCATTCCTACGGAATATCCATGATTGTAATTCTTCACATTCATCTGCTTCAAATTGAAATCCCAAACGATCTTGGCAAAGATGAACCGCACTAGTGGTAAGTCTATCATAATTAAATGCATGACTGAGTTTTGTAGATGATAATAACGGATAGCCCAACTTCTTCAGTGTTTTAGTTGGTTTGCTTAAAACTGTCTGGTGGGGTAATATGGGACTTATATTTTCTTTCAACATTTCAGAGAATCGTTTTGCCGTTGACGAAGGCGTTGACGTCCTCGGTTTTCCTGACATGTGACAACCTGCCATTCCATCAATTGAAGTAAAAAAGCAGTTCTATAAAACGAACAGTGTTCTATTAAATACACGCAATCTGCATGATGATGCAAGCGGATTTATAAAAGGTAACCACTGTACATCATTGATGTCACCAAATCGTTTGACCATCCAAGAATCTGCTTCAGGTAGCCAATTTCCCTTGTCCTTTTTGATAATAGGTGGCAACCTTCTTTTGGAACGTTTGCAAACTACTGTGTCTCCATTAGCAGTTCGAGCACTAGCACCCTTTATGCGCTCATTATGATCCGCCTGGAAGAAACTTGCCATGTCTGTCTTCTTTAAGAAACACCACACCTGAAAATTCAATTCTTTTGACGGGAACGGGTAGCTTACCAAGAATAGATAGAAAGGACTATAATAATTATGTATATCAACAGGTGTTCAGGTTTGAGTACTGATTAGTGCCATTCCGTGTTCATAAAAGTTAAGAGTAAATTTTATATAAAGCTTCTTTCATTATTTCATTAGTTTTCTCATTATTCCCTTAGAAATGCGCATAACCCCACAAATTCACTCGCAATCTAGTCGCTTCGTTTTTCTTTAACTCCATAAAATGCGTTTATGCGTTCAAACTCGAATCGAATGACCATTTTAGATTTTGGGGAAAAGGATGGATACAAATTTTATGTTTTATGCACAAAGTTTTGACAGAAAATATGCAGTTATAGACTGGCAACAACGGTACATTACATAATAGAAAACATAGCTAGTGCAAGGAAACAGCTTCCACATTTTATTGTGATTTTTATTCGTAAATTCGACCTTTAGTTAGTTACGCTTCCAAGTCTGTGCAGTAACAATATAACTTTAAATCCCTGTCATTCACACAATGACTTTGATTTCCGTACAAATTAGTTCTGCCAATCGTTCCAGAAATTTTCCAAAATCCTCGTTTATTTCGAACAACTGACGCCTCAAAGGATGCATCACCTGGAGCAGTATGAAAAATGAGTTGGTACTCCTCTTCCTTCAAAAAGCCTTTATTAACAAGTTGTGCACTTTTTACTGCAGACAACGACAAGAAGGCACATTGTGGGTATTTTGATACCTTTAAATTAATGAAATAAACAGCATAACTTGCCGCTTGCTTAACTGTAGCACTATTGTTTGAGATAACTGTATACTTATGGCAGGCGCAATAATGATCCTCAATAGGCTGCCGACTCACAAGTTCGGGACAACGGAATAGGGAGAAATTGACTTATTCCACGAGGAAGTGATGATAGTTCCGCTGCGATTTCCAAGTCCGCTTCCCTGAACCCGATTTCTTCTCCAGTTATATGCTGCAGTGTCACCAAATCCCTTAAAGTTTCAAACAGATCGTATGGCGTTGTGAGCCTGTCTTGGTTTCCCTGTAAGTTTTTATATGCCCGAGCATATTTCTCTTTAAACCAGTGTGGCACCACAAAGAAAAGGAATGGGATACGTTCTTCCAGTTGACCTTGGGGGTATTCTATGATATCACCCCATCTCAGTCCGTGATCACTCAGGAAAATTAATACTGTTTGGTTCAAATATCCTTCAGTATGAAACCAGTCCAGAGTTGATAGCAGATGCTGGTCTCCCATTCGTCCGTAGTTTAAGTCGTCGTGGGTAAGTGAAGTTGACCAGATGAATTGGAAGTAGCGTTTGTCATTTCCCATGGAAAATGCAAATTTTTGTGTGTAATCCAGCAGCACCTGCATAGACAGTCGAGGACCGTAGCATAACTTGGCATTAAGCTCTTTGTGGTGCGCAATGTGCTCTTCGGCTGCTACTCCAAAGGGACGTAGGTAATAGTCTGTTGGAGGTTTGATGAAGCCTTTAGTTAAGTAATTAAAGCCGCCCATCCAAGTTGAATCTTCTCCAAAAGCAGTGCGGTAACCGTGTTTGGAAAATGTTTTCCAAATAAATGGACAGTCGTCAAATGCCTTATCATTTTTGCAGGTTGAGTTGACCTCCAGCTCATTTTTGGATGTTAGGGCCGCAACGACATTTGGGTAGGTATTATCTGAGACAGAAGAAAAAAACTCAACTTTAGTGACAAATAGCCAATATTTTGATGCTCAATAATTAATTATTACTTCATGCTACTGAAAAGAATCACCTCCAATTTTGTTGAAACCATGCATTTCGACTGCTCCCAACTCTTCCATGAGGTATGAATAAGATTTGGGCATTGTTCTCAAAAAGTTCATGTGAGATACACCATCCAGTCCCAAAACCAGTACATTAACGCTATCCTCATTCTCATGGTCTCGAATATGTTTTAAACGTTCCTCAACATTTGCTTTTAAATGTACCATTGCATGCATGTCAACTATTTTTGTTATGTTTGAATTTTTTTCTGTTGTATTTGATGCATTGGCAGGTATTAGCTGTTCGCATAATATTGCAAGAAATTCGTGATCCGTTGGAACCACTGTGGAGTTCATTAATGAGACGGGGTAACAAGAATCCGAAAATCTAAATGTTCATCAAAACATATAGTTACAATGTAATTAGACAAAATAAATATTTGGAAAGAAGTTTACTCTATTGTCCGTTATGTGAGTTTAAAGTTAATAAAAAGCATTCTCACTGAAATTGGTCATCAGGCCAATGCTCGTCTTCATCATACTCTTTTCTGATCACGGTTTTGTAGCAGCAAGATTGGAGTCCTATGCGCTCGAATTCCTTCAATGGTTTTAGTGGAACCAGTGTCGAGATAAACGTAGACTTGAAAAGGGTTGGAAACATCACCTCGCAGTTAACAGGTTCTGGATCGTTTATTAAGTGCTTGATTGAACTATCGAAAGGATCCATTTTTGGAACGCGACAAGCTACCTCACTAGGGTCAGCGGTAAACTCGGCATCAGTTTGAGTCGTCGTCTTGGATGGGGCAATAGTAGTCAACTTTGAGAAATTGTCTTTTGCGTTTTCATTACTATGTATTTCTATATTACGTCCAGATAAATTGAAACCTTACATTAAAGTATCTTTAAAATGTTTACATATATTATTATGTAAATCTCAATTGCTTACCATCTAGTAGGTGTAAGTTTAACTGAACAACTGTGGTGTTTAAAATGGCAATTTTTGCTGTTGGTGCCGACAGCGGTAGTTTGTCTTCGTTGTCATATATTTCGGAAGAAAACCAGGATAGTTCACCGGCAAAGGTAACACTGAGCACCATGTATACAAGGAGTAGCACAAACGTCAAGAAAAACAAAGACTGAGTACGTCTTCGACGCAAGTTTTCCGTTACGTCACTTCCATCTAGAAATGGTTTATTATTTAGGGAGTTAGGGACAATATGATATAAATTCTTGCTTGAGGTCATGATGGCAAGATATGTGTGTGAAAGACAAACTGTTATTCAGTTTGATTGATTTCGTAAACTGTTACATAATGCTAGATTGCTTAGAGCCGCCTCTCCGTGTACCAATTGAATATATAACAACTGGTAAATAAAAATTGAGTCAGAGTACAAAAGATGCTAATATTGCTACCTAAGTATTAGCTCTCAAAATGAGATCAGACTTTCATAATTTAGCAACTGAGCTATGAATACGTAGTTTCAAACTTCTGTAGCTCTTACTCCAGTTTAACGAGCTAAGCATGTGTATTGACTATCTTCTCATCAACAAAGACTTTGGCCATCAATTCATAGTTAAAAATTTTAATAGTCCACTTTTGGCATCCGTTTTTAGCTTGGTTAAACAGTCAAGAGTGAAGGCCGAAGCTACTCATCACTTCTTCTTCTGCTGGCCTTTGTTTGCTTTTGCGTAACTTCATTAGTTATTCGTACGCTTCAAAAGCATATACGGACCAATCTATATTTGCAGCTCATGATTTTTGTGAATGTTCACTGTTTGCTTTTTGCATGTGGATGACAGTGACTTAGCTTGCTTATTTACTATTGTACTACGTACATATTTAGTCAACTCCGAAAAGATATTGCTTATAAACAAATAATTTAAAATGTAATACATGGTAGAAGGAATCTTTAAGCTTATTTTGAACTGTTTAAGCAATCCAAACGCAGTATCGTTAGTCAACTGTCGCAAGATCACGAGAATTTGCAAACTTGCTTGCCCAAGAATGTGTGAAGGTCGCAACGTTAAACCTTACATTTTATGTAGCATCACAGACAGAGCTCATTTTATTGACCTGCAGGCAAATGGTTTTCTATAATGGACTTACTGGGTGGATATTTATCTACTTTAACGAGAGATGGGTTTGAGATGCAATTATTATAAGCTTATCAATGTGGTGTATGGTAGCAATGCAAAAATGATAAAACAAAGCAATAGTTACTGGTGCATACGTAAATGAATTATAAAATCTGATATATTATGTACTCAGTAATCTGCATTCAGCAATATGTATTGCAATAATTAATTTAAAAAATATTCCAATGTACTTTTCTTTGATACTGAAGGATAGAAAACTGCATCACTTTTTACAAAAACAGTAAAGCTTTAGAGCTTCTTCCTTCACACACAAAGGCTGTCATTTCCATACGAATTTGTTCTCGTTATATCTCAACCACGGTCCACGCCATAATATCGTCAATCAATACATAGTCATCCTTGATTTCCTGACGCGTAGCATTCACGTTCCTCATCGTTGCCTCAAATGTGGCTTGGCCAGGGACTGTCATAATAGTAACAGAATGCAAATACTCCAGTCCATTATCCACAGCCAACTCCTCATTTAAAAATCCATTTGCAGTCACTATCCTCCCAAGTTCCAACTTTAAGCAGTGTGGATTTCTGCTCACAATTTTGTTAATTTGGTCCGTGAGAAATTTGGCGGAACTGTGGAGTATAGGAAGTTGTAAATTTGTTATCTTTGGGAGTGAATTGCATATGCAGAACTCTTGGGCACTCCTGAAGTTTGGCATGTTCTTGACTCAGGTACCGGAAGAAATAAGCTGATACTCTTGGGAACTTTTTTACCCAGTTTCAGCTTCTTTTGTCGACTCTCAATTCGATGTTCTGGTAGAGCCCAATCTACGAAAAGCAAATCCTTTATGGTTCTATAAAAGTCAAAAAATGTTGTCAGCCGATGTTCTGCATTCGTCTGAAAGTTTTGCACTGCTGAAGGGAACTTTTTTTTAAACCAGGGCGGAAATGTGAAGTATGCGAATGGCATTTTGTTCTCTATATCCCCAAAGTAGGTGTTCCTGTAGCCTCCAAATCGGAATCCATGATCGCTCATTAATATAAACACGGTGTTGTTGAGGTAGTTTCGTTCATTAAACCACTGAATGTTGAGAGAAGTAGGTCGTCTAACACTGCCCCTTGGTTTAATGAGCTGTGAGTTAAACTCATGGACCAAAAGAATTGGAAATAATTTCGCCGTTTCTCCTCGAACGCTGTGGTGAGTCTTTGCATCCAATTGATTAACACTTCACTTGACATTCTCGGTCCAAAGCATGCTGGCAAGTGTGACAGCCAGTTGGATTTTAAATGCTTTTCTTGTACGACTGTGAGAGGTCGTAAATAAAAATCAGTTGGCTTATCAATGAATCCTGCCTTGTTATAGGAGAAGGTGGAGATGCCTGATAAATCTTCACCCAGCACAGTCAGATAACCTTCCTTGGCAAACCGCTTAAAATAATGAATGATTGAAGTAGTATTTGTACAATTGAAATTAGACAGATCATTTGAGAGCGTTCATGAATAAGGATGAGGCATATACCTTCCAAATGAATGGACACTCATCAAAATAATTAACGACGGATCCTCCCAA
>LJIJ01000639.1:0-88111 GCA_001718145.1 Orchesella cincta | reverse complement strand
TTCTGTCATAATTTGCCACAGTGTTCAAATCGAGTGGGCTACAGTTATGACAGTACATGCTGAAAATGCTTCGCGTATGATTTTTTGTATTTGAAGTCTGTTTCAATATCCAATGAGGCGGTTGCCTCGTCAAAAGTAATCTATCTACACATAAAATGTATATACATTTAAGAATTCAGTAACTATTATATCGACTGTATTTAATTTTTGACAAACAGTGGACCGTCTACCTTATTTTTTCTCAGCATTGCCCTGCATAAGCAGATTAATTGTTTTTCTCCGACTGAAAAATTGTCACATTAGCTGAAACTGTAGCAAAAAGACGTTTCTCATCACGCTCAATCTGAAACAACAAAAAATACACAATTAAATGGGAATTGTTTTAAATGTAAATGCATATATTAAATGCTACTTACGCAATTTTTTAATTGCGAGCTTTCCAAAACGCTCCACACTCGCTATCCGAATATTCGTCGAATGGATCTATATTGTACCTAGAATTCAACAAGTTGATTTAACGTGTTCCAACATCAAGTAGAAAAGAGCATGCATAATCACTACTGTAGTGACAGTACCTAACAGTTTCCTTGGAATAAAACGGGGTCTTGTGGAATGACTGCTATACTGCTACGAAGATCTTGCAATGAGATCTGGAAATGTCGATTCCATCAATTATGACTTTTTCCATTCTCTATTGGATAAAGCCTCAAGAGTGTGGATAAACACGGACGTTTTACCGGCGCCTGCAAATGAATTTTTTCATACATACATAAGCCTAATTTTATTATGAATTAACAAACAGTTTTTTGAACTTTTGCATACCCGTTCTTCCAACTATGCCAATTTTCTCATTAGACTTAATGGAAAACGAAACACCGTTGAAGACCAGAGAAGCATCATCTTTGTATCGTAGGGTCACTCCTTCGAAATCTATTTTTCCTTCTTGTGGCCATTTTTCTGGTGGTTTGACTAGTACAGAATCGTCCGACTCTTCTTGCTCCAAATCCTGATGATAACATTAAAATGAACAGTAATAATGCTATCGTGATTATATGCACATCAGAATCAGTAATGATGGTGGTATAAAAAAATTGCAGTTACTCAACCTCAGAATATTCCAAAATACGTTCTACAGAGATGAATCTAGCTTGCAATTCTGACTTCATTCGCAAAACAAAAGGCACAAACGTACATACCTAAACATTCAATTAAACAATGGCGTTGATTGTTGATTACCAGTAATCTCTAAAACTATTGTTGGAGTTGATATTTTCAAAGCCAGATAATTAGCTTACCGTATAGATACTTGCTTAGCGCTAATCCAACCATTGCAGATGAAACTCGCCCACGAAATAAAAACGGCCAATAAAATTGTTCCCACAATTGTGAATAATCCAACAAATTCAATTCTAACCGGTAAACCATCGTGCAGCAAATCTGAAAACTGTTTCCGCTGAAAGGTGACGATTTAGGTAGTTTGAAAATCTGTAACAATAATATTAATAGTTCACCAACTGCTTGTTTTAATTAAATGTTAAAAGTCATAAGGATTGTTTTTGTGCAACCTTATTTTAAAATTATCCTGTCGACTTAAATGTTCTTATGATTGACAATCCTCCCCATTGATGACTGAAGATGATGAATAACTGGGGTTTTCAAGACTACCTCAAGTCTCTTGGTTCTCTCTTACTCCATAATTCAGCCAAACATCAAGGAATATCATAATGGCTATATGCAGTGAGAAACATCATCATTATAAGTTACGGTGCAGGTAAATCAAGAATGGAATTGGAAGTGATTATAATTTGTAACATTGTAACTCACCAAATATAACTAGGCAGTCCAACTGAGAAAATTGGGTATACGAAGCAGACCACAAGAAAGTTTGCATCACAAACAATCCAGATTGTACAACACAAATTCGACAAAAAACGGCATGCGAGCGTCAACTAAACACGCACATTAGAACAGATTAGTTAATTGAGAAACTTACTATCGGAATGTAAACTAATTCAGAGTTCTCAGAGATGCAACTTACGTTCATCCATATCCTTTGAAAAACGATTAAGTATCTTCCCGGATGGAGTACGATCAAAAAATCCTATCGTGACCCTATCACACACGTCAAACATCTGTCCATGAAGACGTGACGCTCCCCATAAAACTTAGTCTAGTAGATAAAAATCCTTTGGCCATCCCAATCAAATAACTTGCAATTACTGAGAAGAGGAGAACAATGAGGTATAAATGCAGATCAGGATTTTCATTTACATATCCTCGCAATTCATATTCTGAGAGTGTGTCATTGGTTTCCGTTGCATTTTTCTTTCTGTCATCCTGCAATTGACCAAAACTATTAAATAATAATCCTTAATTTTCGAACAATCGGGTATGAAAAAAGGAAACTTACATATAATCCATCTCCAGAATCTATCCAATGCTGTAGCCAAACTTTTGTGAAAATTTGAGAAAATACAAATGCCAGGAAGGCCACAAACACGGCAAGTGCAAAACAGTAGCCTCCTGCTGATTTTATATAGATTATGTACGATTTAATCCCAGCAAACTTATAATTTGTATCGTCCTCTGTCAGTTTCTGCACCATATTTTCAAGTTCTTCCGTCGCCTTTGATCTCTTTCTTGGTGAGGGAGTGTCGCTTGTTTTCCGCCCTTGGATTATGGGATTAACATCTCCATTTTGTTTCTCTAATTCTTCATTTTCTTTATCTTTGTTGTGAAATTGTAAAAAGTTGTAATAATGCTCCTTCCTTTCCATTAAAGTTGCATGTACTCCTTTCTCCACTACTGCTCCATCTTTAATGACTAGAATTTCATCACAAGCTTCTAAAAACTATAGGAAAACAAAAAAAGAAAGTTCAAGCTCTTGTTATGACATTGATCATCAGTTATCCAATACAAAATTCGTGTTTGTAAACAACAACAACATCTCAATTATTACCTGAACGCTGTGTGTCGCTAACAGAACAGTCTTATCGGCGAGGTAACTCCGAATGCACGTTTCAAATATTTTCTTGGCACAAGGTTCAACCGCAGCCATTAGGATCGTTAGAGATAAAATGCTTTTGTCGGCGTAGACAGCTCGGGCTAACTGTACTCTCGCTTTTTGTCCACCACTGAAATATAAAACATGATATGAATGAGGATATTTATTGTACGTATTATCTTCTTTAACTAAAAACTTTTCAAATTCAGTAAAAAGTAATACATACCTGAGATTAACACCCCGTTCACCAATCAAGGTTAGATCTTTATGTGGTAGTTTGTCCAAATCTTCTCTGAGACAACATACATCAATCACCTTCTGATATCTGAAATCACCAATGTATTATTAATTAAAAACATCAGTTCTTTCCATGTATTTGAATTTTATAGTGTTTAATTACTTTTCAGTATTTAAAGGAGATCCGAATAAAATATTTTCCTGTAGTGAATCACCATAAATCCAGGCTTCTTGAGTTACAACAGCCAGTGAGCCTCTTATTAACATTTTTCCATTCGTTTTTATCATCTTTAAATAAAAGTTTACACAGGATTAGTTTAAAACTATCGCAGGTTATCTTGTTTTTAATATTTGAGAAAACCAAACACTTACATCGCCCAGGATAGCCGACAGGAGTGAGCTTTTTCCGCTACCAACTACGTACATTAAAATAAGCAAGTTAATTAATTAAGTAACTTACATTCATCATCATCTACTAAAAAGTTTCTTGAGTCTCTTATACAAATAATGAAATAATTCGGACCTGAACCACAAATTCCAACTAGGCTACCACGCTTGACTTCTAATTGAATGGAACGCAAACAGTCAACGAGTTCTACTACAGGTGTTATGGCTGCCCCATTTAAAACCTCTACTTCCTTTTCAGAAGATGCTGGTCCGTTCTGCTGTTTCTTTTTACTCTTCCGTTTACGCGGCTGAGGTTCCGGAACCGACTCTGGTTCGTCCTCGAGCTCATGTTGCCAAGCAAAGCTTCCATCCTGAATAGCAATCACTGAATCGTGATTACATTCAATATTTTCATCCATATCACCATCAAATTCCGGCAGGTCTAAATATTTCTGGGATAGTACAACAATTTAATGTATTAAAGCATGCTGTGACTCCAGTGACTCTGGCTACTACACTTGTTTCATTATATTCAATATACAACTCACTTGGAAATTTCTAAGACAAACTGTAGCTTCTGCAATAGATCTAACTGCAAATGGCAATCTGTAAACAACAATAATACACATTTAAAAAATCATTTTTCAAAGTTCGTAATGCATACTTTCTAAAAGGGAGGAAAATGAACACACTTACGTTCCAATAGTAAACTGCATCGCTGCGAATACAGAAAATATGGTGAAAGCTTCAGCTGCAGTCAAGTTATTTCCGCTCAAACTGTATAACATATAAGGAGCAGAAATTAATATATTTATTTTGTATAAACTACTAAAAGTAGTGAGACGACTTAAAAATTTCAATTCAGCATACCTAAACGCTACGAAAGTAAGAACGGCTGCCAAAATATTTACCATTGGTGTAAGGGTTGCAGTCAACGATTGCAGAAATGCAACATTTTTTAACAGCGATTCTTCTTTGCTACGAATACCTGCCAGCAAAATAACACAATAAATATTAATTTTTACTTGATTCATGTGAGGGACGCTCTTTTTAACATGTACTTGCCTTTTATTTTGGAGGAAAAACTATGTTCCCAGCCATACATTTTGATCAGCCTAATTGAATTCAAGACTTCCGTCATTAGTCCAACTCGTTGATTCGTAACCTTAACGGTTTTTCTTCTTCTGATCCCAATAAACCGTGCTACCGTTCCCATAATAGGATAGAAAAGAAAGAACACGAGGTTTCCCAGGAGTGCCCATGGTCCAAGTACTATGGTTGTGTAAGTTATGCACATAATAAACATAACTGGAGCAGCAAAGGCCATAACCCCTCCAGTGACACATTCAGCTATCCTTTCTTGGTCGTTTGTAATGAATGTAATAGCTTGGCTAAGTACTTTATCGCCACCGTGTCTCAACCTGAGCATTTTCTCGTAAGTCATAAGCTGCAATGCTCCTTCAACTCTCATGCCTAATAAAACATTAACCCAGCCAATGTTAAATGAATTCGAAAGAAAAAGCAGTGAAAAATGTGATAATTATTATTATCAAGTCGGCTTAATTACCAGTGTGTATTCCCATCATCCATAAACCGTTAAAGGCAAGATTCCTAATTAACTGCGCCATAAATGCTAAAAAAGCTAGCAAGAGTCCAACTTCAACGGGTTGAGTCAAGTCTGCTGTAAAGCTAAGTATTGACTTAAGTATCCATGCCTGAAAAAGGAATAATAGAAAATAGACATCAGTGCTTCAAGTCAAGTTTGTTATTTGTAGCAAGTAATGTAATTGTGCAGTACTTACAGGTCCCAGAAATTGAAATATTACACTGAAAATCATCAGAAATATGCAAACGTAAAATCGAGTCTTTCCAAATCTCCAAACAACTTTAACGAATGAAGCCTGTTTCCCCGCTTGTCGTTTTTCTTCCTCCCACAAGCGGCTGAGTCTTTTAGCGTTTGGCTCGGCTTTATCCACATCCTAAAATCAATAAATATAATATTCATTAACTATAACCGTACTACTTTGCAGCCTTTGCTTGATTGTTGCTTCCCTAATTCCATCCTAGCCTAAACATTACATTGTTCATAAAGTTGACATTTTTACTTACTTTAAGCTCCCATAAATCTGAAGGTGTTAGACCATGTTTAAATGCCTTCCACATCAACATAGTTAGCCATGACGCTGTCGCGAAAGAAAACAGTCCCGACTTACTGCTTGGTAAAACATTCTTTTTCTTGGAACTAAAGTATGGAAAAAGAAAGGATATTTAACACACACAATACATTTTTATCCCGATGAAAGATTCAGATAAATGTAAAATGTATCTATTAGCTGCTTACGGAGATGATCGATAAGGCAAGAGAGTTTTCAGAGCTGCAGAGTATTTTGCCCGGTTTACGACCCCGTCCAGCGCGTCTCCTGCTCCGGCTCCATTCTTTAATGAATTGCCCTTTTGTACCATGATCACTTGTGGATCATCTAGTTTGCTACTGCTCATCAATAAACAATAATAAAAATCATTATAACCAGTCAAAGTGTCACTAACAGAAATGCTAATCTCTCATTAGTCTTTAGAAAACACCTCACCTTGCAGGCTTATCGTTATCCATGATTTGACCGAGTTCATGAAAATACTTTGAAGTTTGTAAACAAAACGTCACCACTTTTCTAACCCGTTAGGTGGACACCAGCTCGTAACCTCCAAATTCACCTGAAAATCTAGCAAAATCGTCCAATTAGGTTTAAAAATTAGGTTCATCCAAAATTGGTTGCTGACTATGCAAAAGGATGAAAGAAGACATAAACATTCAAAAAGCTAAAATTGTCATAAAAATTGTCTAAAACTTCATTCAGGTTGCCGTTGCTATCTTCAATTTTATCTGTGTCTTACTGTCAACGCAAGAAGATGCTTTTGGCTTTGACACATTCCGTTGGTCTGCAAAGTGGTCCTCAAATTGAGTGACAATACCCTGTAGTTTGTGCTTCAATTCAATTATGTCCATAAATCTTGTACTTGAACACACAAATTCTGTAAACTGACATTTGAGTTGGAAGCTAAGAAAAGAGTCAAAATGGATCAGTTGAACCAATTAGCTTGGTGTGCTTAAAAGCATTCAACTCTGCACGTAAGTAAGTAACACATGATTTTTTCATATGAATGGCAATTTAGTGAGAAACACTCTTCATATTTTAATTCTACACAACCCAATATTTTTATCCATATCCCGTCTGCTGTTCCTGTCTGTCCATATGCATTGTATTAATGCATCCATGTCCCTATGAAAAAGCTCACCCAGAAGAAGTAAAGCAAACAGACGGTGTAGTTTTTTATGAGAAATGAGGATACGGAAATGATACAGTATGCTTTTTTATGAGAGAGCAATGCCTAAAAAGTTTTCGTTGTCTGCATGCATGTAAGTAAAACATCTTACGATTTGCTCCTCCAGCAATGGTTATGTCTTCTGCGATATATCCGTCAATACCTTGCAACATTATGCATCATACCAATAATATATGATCAATCTTATCTTTACCGTTGTTTTTCAATGTGGTTCACTTGCTGTGCTAATAACGCACAAAAATTACGACGAAACGAGTGTGATTTATAATACCTACAATTACTGTCAAAAATGTGTTAAAATGTTTCAAGTACAGAAACTACTTACTTGAATAGAAGTTACTACTGTCACAGAATGTTCCTTTGTTCGCTATTCTCAGAATCCCCACAAACGAACTGAAACTTTTTCTGAGGATTCTACATGACAAACATTGGGGAACGGATACATTGAGATGACTAAGGATAGCAATTTTTTAGGCATGCACTATAATAAGAAAATTTCATTCACGATGTATTACGTAAAAAGAAAACCATGATAGAGTTAGAATAGGGTAATGTTGGTAATTAACAACAATAATTATTATGCTACGAAAGGGCCAATGCAAATAATCATGGATTATTAGAAACAAAGGATTGACATTTTAAGTATCTAGTAATTTATGACAAACTGATTAATACAGTAGAAAATACACGTAAGTAAAATAAAACAGGTAATTTCTCCGTTACTGTACCTTATTCTAAGCTACGGGTAAGAACATGCTTCCGCTGAGTTTACATATTTACCACTCACTCACACATTAATACTAACACGAATTTTTTTACATGTTCAAAACTTTAAAATATTTTCACAGTCAGAATTTAACTTTGAATGATTTTATTTTGTACATGACATTTACACGAATATAAACTCAATTATGCTTAAGAGGAGCTGTGCTGCTAAATAAAATCATTACAGTACTTAACGAAGGATGAAAGTAATTTGTACAACAACAGACTATTTCCGTTCCATCAAGCCACTAAACCTAACATTACTCTCCGTCTGTAGAATCATAGATACTATATTGACTAAATGTAACTCTAAAATTCACAAATACTTTCAACTTTACTTTGTTCATCCTCGAATGGCAAAGCGGCCATGTAAAACTGTAAATAGTAAATGCATCAGCTCTGAATACGTGAGTACACAGTCAAAATACACGGTAAACAATAACGCGACGAGTAATGTAAACATTTTAAATAAATACGTTGAGTGTACAGAAGTTGCTTTATACAGTCCAGTAGTATGCTGATTGCTGCTTGTACTATCAGCATTCTTTTCATTCTTGCATTGTCAATCAAAAGCAATTATCAGAAAAAGGTTTAGCAGGAGTGAAAGACAATCCAGGCTTCCCTGACTTGGTGGGCGTCGTTGGAGCGACTCCAGATGGTGGTATATTTGCCAGTACTTGCCTATTCTGAGTTAGAGTATTAACTGTTGACGAGTTCAAAGTAGATTGGCAGAGCAAATGATCCTACAAGAGAAGAAACGACATCTCATATTAATACATGACTCAACATGCAAACATAAACAATAATAATTTCGTTCGTTTTTATCAAAAACATTAGCAGATTACACCAACTGGGAAACAAGTACAAAACAAAATGCGGCTGCTCGTTGTGACAAAAATAATCGTACATTGATATTGATTAAACGTCTAGTTACAGTCACGCACGTGATAAAAAAATAAAACAAGCCATAATCATAATTATACATTATGCTACTTTGTTGCACAAACAAGTATCCCGACTTGTGATAAATCCTGGACAAAGGAGTATCATATCTTAACATAACAAATGTAAAGCAACACACACACGCCACTAGGTACAACTTATAAATGACTTGCCATCACTATTTTGGAAAAATCATTAGTACGATTATTTTGAAAGTACAATATAAGCACATACATTAATTACTTACTGTAAATTCTGAATAGGAAGAAATAGGTGAAACTACTTTCGCCGGTGGTGGAATCTGTTCTTTTCCAGATGATTTTAAAGGCAACGGAATCGGCATCGGCATTTTCCCAGCAGACGCTTGACGCGTAAGAGCAGTAGTAGTAGTCTTACTTGGAGTCTTCTTTGTGGATCGAGACGCAGTAGGCATTGCAAATGTGCCCGAGCCAGTGCCGTACTTCTAAATCAAAAAATATATAACAGTATAACGTTTGGTTGCATATATTAAAGATAGCATGCTACCACTCATGCAACAAAATTAATACAATCAACGATTAAATTACGACAGTACAAGTACACAAAAATATAGTTAAAGCACAAAGAATATCCCAATAATTTTCATATATTACAGTATTTAACAATCTTTTAAACTTTTAATTCTTCATTCCGTCCTCTTTATATTATTATTCCCAAGTTTTCTCATTGGAGAGCATGCAAACAAACACCAACCCCACTCGTGCAAACTATTTCATTGAAATGACAGTCTAGAATCTAGATTTGACTTTGTAAAATTCAATGATGTTCATGCATTCCAGCCTGACTATGGTTGGAGTTAATAAAGTCTTTATAACCAATTAACCAATAACATATTAACCGATTCAAGCTACAATGCCCAACAACAAATGTCTTTTCTACGGTTCAAGACAAAGCTGACGTTGACATTATGACATTCCCTTCATTTTCATTCGATATGGGACATGCAACATGATTAAATGGCTGACACAAAGATGGAAAACAAACAATAACAGTTATTACTAACGGTGGTCTCTTTCATAGGTGTTCGCACTTTTAAAGCTTCGACAACTGGTCCATGACCTCTAATAACTTCAGAGAAGTTAAGTTGCTCCAATGAACTAAGTTGTAAGTTAGGTTGGGAAAATGAACTTTTATGCCCATTAAGAAGCGATGAAGATGAACTTAGAGAAGATCCTGAATGTAATGATGAGCCCGTTCGTAATTTCCCAATACTTTTTCTTAGTATTTTCCTGGATGCTTTAAGATTGTGATTGGAAGTTTTGTCGGGTTTAAAATAATTTCCCATGTTCCTCGACATATTAGCGTTACAATTCTTTGGTGTGCCAGTTACCCTCTAGTTTAGGATTACATAGGAAATTCTTATCATTATCTCACTTCTAAAAACTGACGCCTAAATATACTTACGTTGGTCGGTACTTTTTGAGCTGAGCTGCCCGGAGCCACAGATGATGGATGTACGAATGGAGATTGTATAGTTTTCCCAGGTGTAATAGCTTGGGTTCTATTTCTCTTATTTGGAGTAGTCAACCCTCTTTGAGTAGAGGAGGGGGTAGCAGGACGCTTACGTGTTCCAAGGCTGCCAATTTGAGTGGTCATCATTTGAGTTTTATTAGATGTGACGCCAGCTTCAGTGGGTTTTTTCTGCAGACAACACGAATATGAAATGATAATTATTATTATTCAATGCAAAAATCACAATGAATGATGTATGATATTACTTAGTAGATCAAGTCTTACCTTTGCTTCCTTTCTTAATCTCTTTTCCTCGTGAAATTCTTCCCAATCTTGCTCGATCATTTCATGAATAGTTCGACCGTAAACCATGAATTTCGTCATGCCATTACCTTCATCTGCACTTTGCTCAAATACATCGCACATTTGCTTTAATTCCGCTTCCAGTTTTGGTATAGCCTTTTCCAATTTCTTCCTCTCCTTCTCTTCTTTTAGTAAAGCGCCGCCCCTGTTTGCCAATCGAGAAGGATCATCTGACTTCTGATCAAGAAGTTTGTACTGTGCAAACATGTGTCCCCGCCTATTAACCTAGTTTCCATTATATTATAGGTTCAGCATTAGAATCACCAATTAAATGACAACGATGGAAAATCTAAATTAAAATTGTTGTAAATACCCCATCAATTAACTTCTGATTGCGCTCCACAAAGCTTCGCCAGTACTCTGCTTCACTTTCGTGTTTCTCCAACAGCTCTTCAGTAAATAAATCTGAAGTAAAATCCGTAATAGAAAACGGCGTGATTCCTAAGTAGACTTGTTCAGTGAATCTGACATCTCCTGTGGTCATAAAGCACTTTGACACCCACAATTCATACAATTCCTCTCTGACTTGTTTAATGAAAAGAGCCATGTTTCTACGTTTTTCTTCTTCAAGTCGGTCATATTCATTGTGCAACTAAAAAAAGGTGAATTAAAAAATTGATACTATTAATGAGCAACAACACGAGGGCTTATATCTGTATATATCTCAAGAATAGAAGCTTGTGTTTTACATCAGATGTTTCGAACATTTCTAATTAAACTTACTCCTTTCAAAACACTTGGTTTATAAATATCTTTCCAGGTCTCGGTTGAAAACGGACGATGAACTTGAACAAAAGCATGGATAACCTCTTCATCCTCGCTTAAACGCGACCAGAGTTCCCGAATCTTCTGCCAATACTTTTCACCTTGTTCTTTGTTGTTTTCCAAATGATGCTGAAGATTCAATTTCATTTCATCTAGCTTTTGCAGAATTTCTTGGCTTAGAACCTTTATTCCGTCATTGGTGACAGGATGGTCAGCATTTATTTCATCATCAGACGAGCAAACCACTCTCTCTAAATCATTTTTAGGATCCCTTTCCAGCAAGTCCAAAAGTTCGGAAATTGACATCTTGTAGTCATTAAACAGCTCCAATCGTCGAACTTTTTCGTGATGAAGATTATTTAAATGCTGCTCCAGTTTGGCAACCTGCAATATTTAACATAGTTTAAAACATTAACTCGAACTTATAGATCCAACATGTTACTAGTTGCTCTGCTAATCACTAGGTATTCATAATACCTGACAATCAGCTGGAATCCCTTCAAATTCTATTTGCATAGGCGCTTCGCCCAACTCCTCGCTAATTTTCACCACTTGTTCGTTAATAATGTTGTACTTCTCCATGCGAATTGCTTTACGCTTGCGTAGTCCATTGGCAATTTCGGTGAAACAGCTTTCCATTTCCAGCAATGGCTTTCCTTGCTGGCCTGCAAGTTCATGAGCTGCATCAATGGAAAGGTCCTTGGCAAGTTGCACAATCTCTTGTAACAAAGCATCGAGTTCCTGTTGCTTCTCAGTCAACCGATCTTCTGCTTCTTGACCCATCTCTTCGAGCAATTCCTAACCATATCGAAGAAACATATACCCATAAAATATTAATAAATTATTTGACGCCCAGCGCTTACTGGTGCTTTCAAATAGTCCATTTGAAATGATAAACTTACCCAAACATGTTTCACAACTGATTTTTGACGTCGTTCCAAAAGTTCCTCATCGTACCCAATCTTGACCCAAATTGTGTTAAGACGCTCCCAAGTTTCGGCTATTTTTGCCTGCATGGTCTCCACAAATTGATTACTGCTTGCAGCGGCCATCTCTGGTTCCTATTACAATCAATTTTAAAAACAAACAGATTATTATACATACTCCATCATATGACATCATTCTCCACAACTCATTTACTTCATTAAAATAAATTTAAACTTTACACACCTGTCACCTGTAACAAAACAATGAAAAAATTAGTTTAATCCGTGATCTCGTGAACTTGACTGCTTCCCCTCAACTTGGATTAGTTCCCAATAATACTGGTCAAACGCCAAACTGGTCACAATAAATAATTTCAAAATGAACACTTAACTGATCACCATTTCATTTACAATACTACACACTAAAATTCCTTGACACGCTCGTGTGCCCAAAATATTCACGTCTTCAACAAGTTGACATGTCCTCAACAAAACCAAGTTATTTTTAGTAAACGAAGGCACTAACAACATCAATAATCGGATTTACAAAGGGTCCTTGATGTCTTACCTACCTTCCCTAGACGACAACTGACAATAACTTTAACACAAATGCATATCTCCCAGCCACTAGTATGTATGATCTGCTTGTAAAAGGAGAAGCATGAAATGTTGACCGTTACATCTTTTCTTTTGTGCGAGTGATCCACTCCAATGCAATGCGCTTAGGATTATACATTGGTTGATCCTTGTGTATGTATCCAGATCTCCAACAAGCTTTTTCCGTAAGAAACGTCCGTTGATATTTTGTGGCATACCTTAGGTCTTAGGTATCATTATCATTCACACATTGCTGCTGCTGGTGAGGTCTCGTCTTGACACAGGCAAAAGTACATGAGTTTATGCATATTAATTTAAACTGATTTTTAAGTATGTAAATATTTATTATGAGAATACTTTTATTATGAATTTTTTCAAAGGTTGTTGAATTGGGTTATAGTTCTGTTGATAATCCTGTAACCTTTTCATTTGCATGTATGTGGTAGTGTCAATTTTCGTAATAGACTTTTTTGGGGTATTCCATGTCCATAATTTTAATGACATCTGAGTCCATGCTGAAGCTGAAATGCATTTTTCATTTCCCTACATATATACTTGTATGCACAATGATCATGATTCATAAATGAGATAGCGAACCATGTGAAAGTGGACCCGTGGTAATAATACCTGACATTTAGGAATGATGATAGACTGGAACTGGGCACACGTGCATAATGGAAATATGACAGTAATTGTCTTTATGTACAAACACTGCAGGCGAAAGTATAATTACTTTACTGTTGTGGAAATAATACCTAGTATTAGTTTTATTGAGTGAGTAATTCAAACTTTAAGCAAATGAGGGTATAATGCGATATAGCGAAACCAAAATGACATGGGTTGCACTGTTTGATGTGCTAGCATCCGTACAAGTAAGTTAAGATCTCATGATTCATACAAGCCTTCAATCTTGTTTTCGGCGATCCAAGCATCGAGTTTTGCAATCATTTCCGGTGTCATTTCATCTTTCCATGAACCCACTTTTCCTTTACGCATGAACTTGGAGTTGTGGGCTGTTCCATGCATCTTCCGCATGTTTCCAACAATATCTTCGTAGTTTACTGCTGGATTGTTTTTCATGCTTTCGAAACTTAAATGATTCTCTAAAATTTTAACTTGCTCCTCTGTTAACGTTTTCCCAACAAATTCTGCCGTTTGTCTGATGATGGAAGGAAGATCCTATTCAAAAGAAAATAATTTAGAATGAATATAAGCCCAGCTAAAAGCGACTGCAGGTCATTTGTATAAAATTTTACCTTTTTCATATCCTCATATTTTAGAAATAGGACATTCTTCCTGTCTCGCACCTCCCAAAATTCTCTTAAATGAGTCCAGAACGGTGCGCAGAACACTAATTAAAGAAAAATAGTAGCTTAATTTAAAGTAATCACTTGTTATGGTTTATTCCGAATGGTAACGAAATCCAATTACCATTATCTGAAGTAAATGCATCTACAAAATCCTCCAAGCTTCCACTGTACCCATCCAAGAGACAACTATGATGGTAAAAGGATGTGCAAGCATCTTTGGCGTTTCTCGCCACATAAATCATTTTCGGTGAGTTTTCGTTCTTCAACGCATCCGGGATTAAGGAGTAATGAAGATGACATTTGACAAAACGGGGTCTTGGCAAATTTTCTACTAGATTGAATGAGTCGAGGAAAAACTCGCGATTTCTATCCTCAGTGTCACCACCTTCCACATTTCCTCCTTCTGGAGCATCTTCAGACTTTGAGCCCTCCAAGACAGTTTGTGTGATCAGTTTTGTTAAACTCGGAGACCAATTTGCTCTCAACCTGAATGAAAAGGTAACTGACAAAGCTCCAATATAAAATGGAATAACGATTCTGACATGCATGCAACAACTTACTCAAAGTATGGAAAGCGTTTTTGCAAGCCAACTTTTGCTCCTTCAAAATCTAAATCGTTGACAATGCACCAGACCATCTCTTGAGTCCACGTTGTTCCTGTAAAAGATAAAATAATGTTGGTTAACATTTAAGGAATGTGAATTACAAATTTTAGCAGTAATCGGATATTATTAAGATTCCTACCACATTTGGGAAAAGAAACGACCCAAATGTCGTCGGGATACACTTGGAAATCCCTAATTCTTTCATAGAACCGCACATAATTCCTTGCGTAAACTCCCTTGATACTTCCAAGTCTCACGTAGCCCTCATCGTAGAACATAGGACAGCACTGCGCATTCCATTTTTTCCCTAATTCGGAGTCTAGCTCGGAGAACTCAACTGGAGGGTTTAAAAAGTCAAAGTCTGCCATTGTTAACTATAGATGTGTATGTATGTGTTAGCAGCAATGGGGGGATGAGTACAATGATAGGTTTTAGAAACTGCAGAAAATGATCCTATCCACTGTACTATTCAACACTTAATGCGTGCTGCTGCGTCACAAAGTTAAGTTATGCATGTGAAAGTCTCACAATTAAAGACAAAAAACTCTTCGTAAATTAGTAAATTATATGGTACGATGGTACGAACACTATCCATATGCATCTGTAGCTAGCAGTCTACTTTTGACTACATGTATGTTTACGTTTGCAAGTCAATCTCACCATCAATGACCTCATTAACAACATTTGTTGGTGGAGGACAGAGAGAGGAGATCAGAATTATCCAATTGATGTTATGATTTTGCTTAAAAAAGAAGGCATCCTTGCATACAAATAACAATTGCCTGCCAACATTATGGGCAGTTATGTTTTTACTTTACTAACGTGGTGCGGCATGTGTTGGCAAACCACATCCAACATTCACTAACCATGATTCTGCTTCAAGAATGAGAATATATTATATACATTATACATGCATATGAATGAGACCATCATACATATAGTACTACTGATTATTCTGTCATCCTACTAAACTGATGGACGGTTACTGCTACGGCTGCAGTTTATATTCTAGCGCAGGATTATGTTCTTTCATCAGAATCTATTTGCAGGTAAGAAAAATGCATTATGAATTGAGCAATCATACTAAAATCTAACATTGTCAGTAGTTAAAGACTGCGGCTGTCAACGTTTAGGCTGTCGGTTGGTTTTGATTGTTTCAATGAAGTGGCTCACTTTTGTATGATGTATCTAATTTATTCTCTGGATAGATACTTGTACCAATCATGTTTGGTGATTGATATCCTCTAATTTATTCATTGTTGTCTTTAGATTGACATACCGCGGCACTGCCTATGCATATTATGCCACTAATCTTAACCCACATTTTAAGTGTTTTAACTTCATTCATATGCAATTGCTTTAACACTAAGCATAACATTATGGAGAACAGAACAGGCTGGTCAATCAGTTGTCTGAAAATGGGACATGCTCTCGAAGATTTCGTATTACTTCATAGAATCTGAGTGCATATGAAGTATATAATTAATTTATATCTGAGGCGTCATCATTGATGCCACTTGTATTTCTGTTGTTTTTATTGTGACGGGCCATGACATACATTATGATTGATGATTACTCTTTACGCACGATATCTTTATCAGTATAGGCCAGATGCTTCAATTAATCCGGCAATGCATTTTCTGACGCTTCATCTTGATTATCATTTCATGTAAGCTGGTGTTTAGAAAATGAAAGCCACTCCACAAGACTCACTTTACCCCATGATCATAAATAGTAAGCTAGTTACTTGGACATGGGACTGAATGATAAAATATTTATTTCTCATTCTACTAAAATGTCTACGTGTTGTTGTCAAACTAAGATATTTACATAATGTGTTGTCATATTGTCAAATCATTAGATGCTTTCAATTTTTGCTGCGTCTCATTCACAAGCTCGTTTTTACATACTCATTTGTTTAATTTGCATTGGTATCATTTCTCGTAAAGACCCATTATTTTGTTCTTGGCCACCCATGCATCCAGTTTTGCTACCATTTCTGGTGTCATTTCATCCTTCCATGAATCAACTTTCCCTTTCCGCATAAACTTGGACTCGTGGAAAGTTCCATGCAGACTTCTCATGTTGCACACAATGTCTTCATAATTTACTGCCGGATTCTTCCGCATACTCTCAAAGCTAAGGTGTTCAGTCAGTCTTTCAACCTTCTCTTCTGTCAAAGTTACTCCTAAAAAGTTTGCCGTTTGTCGGATAACCGATGGAAGATCCTAGAATATTATACCATTCAATAATTATTATTCATATATGCAATGATTTAGAGGAGGATTTAAATGGCTGGATTCAAAGCAAACCTTCTTCATGTCCTCGTATTTTATGAACAATACGTTTGGACGGTCTCGGATTTCCCAGTATTCTCGAACATGAGTCCAATAAGGTCCACAAAACACTAAATCAAAAGCATACTAAACTAGTATTCAAGCTTCAAAATTCTCTGATAAGATTAAAAAGGCAAAATTGTACCTGTATCTTGGACAAAGGCATCAACAAAGTCTTCCAAAGATCCACCATATCCATCCATGAGACAAAAGTGGTGGTACAACGAAATGCAAGCATCCTTTGGATTTCTTGCGACATAAATCATCTTTGGAGACTGCTCATTTTTCATTGCCGTTGGTAGAAGGGAATAGTGTAAGTGAGTCTTTATGAATCTAGGTCTTTCCAAATGATCAACTAGGTCAAAGCTGTTTAGAAAGAAGCTCTTGTTTTCATCTTCAGTTGAAGAGTTGTTGTTGCTTTTTAACACATTATCTGCAATTATTTTTGTCAAATTAGGGGACCAATTTGCTCTAAGCCTGCAATGAAATTTGGTCATGGAGTCATGAGATTTTGCATTCTTTAAAAAAATTCCGAGGAAATTCATTGCAATAAAACTCACTCAAAATACGGAAACCGCTTTTGAAGGCCAATTTTTGCAGCTTCAAAGTCCAAATCTGTAGCAATGCAGTAAACCATTTCTTGGGTCCATGTTGTACCTGATTGTGTATAATCATACCATGTTTTAACACAAAAGCATTCAATAGGGCATAATTTTTTTTGTACAAATCGGTCTGCGTAAGATGAGTAAATCTCAATTTCTAACTTTACAGATAAATATCAGCTTACAAATAATATGCAAGTATTTATACATACCACATTTTGGGAAAGAGGATACCCAAATGTCATCTGGTTGTGTCTGGAAATCTCTAATCCTCTCATAGTAGCGCACATAGTTTCTTGCAAAGCAAGCTTTGATCTTTCCAAGACGAACCCATCCCTCATCGTAAAATACCTTGTGGCAGTGCTGCTCCCACTTCTTTCCCACTGAGCTGTCACTTAGCTCAGAAAAATCTATTGGAGGATTGGAGAAATCAAAGTCTGCCATGTTGTAAGACAGATATGTTACTGTAAGTCTTTTGAATGCCCTCAAAAATAAATCCAAAGTGTCACAAAGTCACAAGAGTCACAATCACACGAAATCGTTAAGTTTGTGAGAAGCAGATGTGTGAACTAAATGGAACGCCAAGTATTACCTTGACTTTTAATGACCAAAGAGCAGATTCAGTTTTAGTCTGACAGTCGATATCTCCTTTTATCAAAATTTAATACGAGCCATGTCATTAGGCATATCAAAAAGAAACTCAATTTCAAGATATACATGCACTGTTGTGCTTAAATAACTTAGCTTGCTCGTTAAACTACTATTCCTTGTGAATTCCTAAGAATGTATTCCTCTCACTCTGTGCTGCATGAGCTGAAATATTGAGCTACGCTAACTCCTAAGGATTTATACTTAATACTCTCTCAATTGAAAAAAAAAAATGATTTCTACCACCTTCACGACAGCGAGAGTGAGGCATTGATGACTGCTTAAACTATTTTGATGTCTGTGCAACGAATTTTAAGAACTAATATAAGGATGGTGCTTGTGTAAATACAAGTGATAGTTTCTTTATGCCCTGCATATGCATCAAAAGGCAAACTGACAGGGAAAGGAATAATAATAGCTCTTTAAGGAAAATCATTAGCATACATAACATAGATACATCAGAACATCTATATACAGAAAGTTATATAAGGATCTATTCATCAATAAGCATAATATGAGTTACACTCAACATCATACTATTGTTCATAAGATAATCATCACGCAAAACTGGTATTTTTTCATGTCATCGACCGTTCCTTTCTGAGTATATTACAGATGCTTTTCTAAGTCAGTCTGCAATTCAACGCCATAAACATTAGCTCTCATTTCCCATCCTGTGTGTTGTATGTATTATTAAAAATTTCTCCTTTTTTGTCAAAAGGATGATTGTTCTGAGAGTGATTTTTTACAATCCAGAAATACCTACGTATCCATTGTTTGATAAATGATTGCATGCATCTTTTGCATGATATGATCAATCATTGCATGAAAATAATGATGTGTAATATTATGCTATTTAACCAAATCGTATTATCAAAGAGATTGGCAGCATTTATTTCCTTTTGGTGTGTCGGATTGATTGAATGACAGAAAGTGTGAAAGATATCGTTAAGGCGCAATTTTTATTGCATAATTTTACATTGTCTCGTCTGCTCTTGTTTACAAAGTTTGTTTGCTAATTCGAATCAATTTCACTTTATCAGCAATGCCATTTACCACACTTCATTGTTGGTCCTTGAATAATATGAAATTTGAATGAGGTTTAGATTTAGAATAATGTTGTTTACATTTCATCTTTGCAACACAAGCGATTTTATTATCTAACTAAGGTATTCTGAGATAAGGATATGCATGCAAGATTATCATATACATACTGCAATTTTGAGAATCAAAAACTTACTTTGCCACGAACGCTGCTCCAGACATGCTTGCTCTGGCTTGTGATCCGGACGAATGTTATATTCTTCCTTCTGTGTGTATGTTTAATATTGCACTATTTCCCGTTCACACCGAAAGCCTATTCATCTTGTTCTTGTCAGCACATCAGCCTTGTATTTATGCTAGTTTATGAACGGGTATTATAATATATGTAGGTTATCGATTTACAATTTATAGCAAACCTACTTTTGATATTCATTCAATTCTGATAGCTTCCATGAAAGGTTTAGGTTCCCATTTTTCTAGTTACACATTACGTATGACAGAATAATCAGGACGCATCAATGAGAAAACGCCTTTGCATATTACAATTATTGTTCTATAACTTTTATCTGAATTCCTTTTCAATATATATTTTCCAGGATCATAAGAGTTTAGTGAACGAATCAAGGAAACATTTCGACAAATAAATTGCTATGCACAAATGCAGGCCACACAAAATGTTCTCTCAATCTCATACATACTTCATCTGCACCCGGTTTCACCAGCTAAAGAATCGATTTGATGTCCAACACGCGTTGTGGAACTATTTAGATTTACCTCAGTACATCACGCCATGATGAACAAAACTTTCGCATAAAACATCAAACCGACAACCTACTACAAATATGAGGCTATATTATGCAGCAAGGAAGGGAAAGTTTTGTTCCGCGTATCTCATGCAGAACCGTCGCCACCATCACCATCAAACCATTTACTATTACCCATCTATTTTACTACTACCACCATCCATATTCTCTCATTCAAGAATCAGTATTGATCTTGCTCTAATGATCGCTACATTCTTCTTCATCATCATCACTATCACTCAATCGTTATCTTCAGCTTTGCTAACAATAAAATACCACACTTAGGCATGTTTTCATATACTCCACTGAACCTACATAATGTATAATTCACCTATAATTTAGATGATACATTCATACGCTAAAGGGCACAGCGAGCAACTTTCCACAAAAATGCAGTGTATTAAAATAAGTTCCAACGAAGCACTATTATGAGCATTTTTTGGTAGCACTCACCTTTTACTTTCATTGTGCTGCAAGGAAAAAGCGTTTGCTTAGAGAGGAAAAGGTTTCTATTCATTATTTTGTATGCTTTCACGTCTAACCTACTCTTCAATTCAGAAATGCAAACATTTTTTATGGTCCGTCCACCGCACCATGGAAAATACTGCAGAACCTGTTCCAGAAATGTATAATGGAATGTCGCACGCAAGCTGGACAGAACTCTTTTACTCCCTGCCTGCTATTGTTAAGCTAGAGAGTTCAGGAAATTATCACATCATCTTGTAGCCGAGTTTACTCAACATCCAATGCTAATGCAGCATAGGGCATTGAAAAGAGAATTCGCGAGAGAAAGTAAAAGCTCTCGTTGGTCTACAAAATATGCTTTAGTTTCTTGTTTTCCTTCATGGAAAAGTAATCACTTCCAGAGGGTTTAAGTATATTATGTATGGCGTTTTTACACATGGAGGGACTAGTCCAATGTATGTGGTTAAGGTCACATCACACTACCCCACCTGCGCTTTTATTTTAGTCTAGTTAGTCATGTAGCTTCAGGCTTTCGGGTTTATTCAAGCGGATATTACTGTAGGAAACCTGATTGACGGTTGTTACTTTGTTGAATACTTGAAGATAAATTGCTTCTAGCTTAAACAGCTATTCTTAATCAATGAGTAATGTTACACATTAGCAAAGGTGTAAGAAACCAAAAAAACTGTGCCTCTCATAATTAAATCGATATTATATTAGTGCTACGTGACGCAAATATGCCGACGTGCCTCCAATTTAAAGTGTGTCTTAGAAAATTTGCCCATTGGCCAGGTGTAATTGAAGCTGGGCTTCACTGTGTAAGTGCAATATTACACCTTTTTCTGACAATGTCATGTTGTAAAAAATATTAATTGGATTTTATTTATAATGTGCAATTACAACATATTGCAAAACATACATAAAGTTGTTTTTCTATAGCTCTATACTGGATTTTTCGTGATTGAAGCTGCAACTTATGGCCTTATTCTTGAGCAGAAGGTAATTGAATTTACGCGATTGTATAATAACTGATTTCCAATATAATTATTGGATTCTGCTTTCATTCAACAATAATATAGTATCTAATTTAGTTTAATTTGTGTGGCATGCTTCCTGGACCTACAAACGGACTACAGTTCCATGGAGTCCTTCAAATTGTCTTGATAAATTTTTACCTTGTTCTACTCTGCTTGATTTTCATACGATGGAATTTGGACATCAATAGTGCGGTAAGAAATTTGAAGAAACTGCAGTAAAAGCTCTTTTAATTAAATATCATTCCAAATGAATATAATTTCATTTGTTACAGGTGTCCCATTTTCTAATTTCAATACTGAGTTTCATATTAACATTATTTGTGGGCAAGTTGATCCTCATGTACATTGACTTTATGGAAAGACCCAGGAAATATTTGGGAAGTAGGCTAGTTCCTGGCAGTACTAACAACACTGCTATTGATTCTTCAAAGCAATACTTGGAGGAAAATGCACCAAAGAAAATACCAACTGATTTAATGAAATTAGATCCCTTAATTGTTATACTCGATATTGCTGTCTACCTATTAATTTCTGTGAGTTATATAATTATGTTGTTAAAAATTAGTTTCAAATTGAGACAAAATGCAAAGAGCCTTTTTGGTAGCAACATTACTAGATATCATCCGAACGGAATCCCAAGAACTTTTTATGAAATCGACTCTAACGATAGTTCGATTGTGTCTACTAGCGTGACGGTAGAATAAGTTTTTTGAAACGGTGGGGAAGGAAAGGAAAATGAATTGAAATTTTTATGTAAAAGTATGCACTTGTGATAGTTGAATGGTTGATAATGCATTGGAAGAGTACGTTGTTCGCAGTTGAGTTGTTTAGAAGACATACTTTATTGGACATTAAAAGTTTTTATTTAACCGAGACATGTAACATTATTTTCATTTCCTGTAAGGAAATACTTTTTTCTTGAAACCATAATAAATGTATTCTATGTAAAAGTATAACATTTTGTAAATCGATATATTATATTATTATAGAAAACTTCCTTTAACTTAGACTTACCAAAATTGTTTATAAACCACCTGAACAACAAATGTTAGCACCTACATGAAACTATACTAATGCTAATAATAACTTTCCTAAACCATATTAAAATGTACCATTTTCAATTATTTACAGTTTTACTATCCTCTAAGCCAAATTTTTGGAAGAAGCCATTGCTTTTAGCAAATTGTAGATCCCTATACAAAATGTCCATTGAGCTTTCAAGATTTTCATAATGATTTGGAAACAGCTCAGTTACCTTTTTGCTTATCCAAAAGTTTTCTTCCCCGTGTAGCCAAATTCTTGCTGCTTTCGATGAGGAATAAGTTGACATCAGCTCCTCATCGTTTTTATAGAGCTCCTTGAACATGGAAAAGGTAGAGTCGTCAGGCTCATTAGCAAGACGAGCAGCAAACTCTGAAAACTCAACAATTTCAACTGGATATCCGAGTGTTTGAGCAATTCTAGGAAATTCCTGATCCAAATCCGGTTTATCATGTGTAATGTTATAAATGTCAGATAACTTGGTGCGTGTATCGAAAAAGATTTTTGATGAGACTTGAGCGCAAATGTCTACCGGTATCAGTGTCAATGGGAAAGGGTTTGATGGCATCACTCCGCATTTCATAATGTAAAAATAGCGAAGCATCATGTGGTTCTGTTCTATGGCACACTGTCCTGTCAACGAATCTCCAGCTATGATTGGAAACCGGAAAACCTTACAGGGTATACCCCTCTCAACAGCCTTTTTCACCAAGTTGTCTCCAATAAATTTGGAAATAGGATACGCAAAAAATGTAACACCATCATAGTCCTCACATTCCGGCCAATCCTCAGACAGTTTTCCTTCCTCATCAGTAAAACTTACAGAGAGAAGAGAGGATGCGTGGAAAACGTGTTTGACCTTTGTTTGGGATGCAAAATCCAATATATTTTTCAGACCTCCAATATTAACTGCTCTGACATCATCATCCGAATCCCGTTTCCTGTAATATTGTGTATGATCGGCTCGAATAGCACAGTGAAAAACTGCGTCAACCTTTCCCAACAAAGACTCCCACAAATTTTTATCGTCAACTCCTAGACAGTCCTTTGCTACATTTCCCTCAATACATTCTACTTTACTAAAATCAATTTGAGACAACATTTGCAACTTTTCCAAATAGTGATAAAGTCTGTCGCGTGGAGTGACATCCGCCTTTCTGCTGGGACGAACTAGGCAGTAGATCTTTTTGACTTGTGACTTTCGGCATAATTCACTAAGAATGTAGGGACCCAACGTTCCAGTACTTCCGGTAAGAAGTACAGTTTCAATTTCTTGAATTTTACATGGTGGCTTGCTATCTCCAGGATGTATATGCTCGGGTAAAACAGAGTCTTCTCTTAGCAATGTGACAACGTCTTCGGAAGTTGGAGGTGAGCCCACATCCATGTCTTCGCCTTCAATAAGTTTTACCAATTGATCCGCTAGAAGATGTACCGTGTTGCAGTCTCTTAAAGCACTTGCTGTTACAGTAACCCTTTCCCCCAGTAAATTTTGCAGTGCGTTCTTTATCTCAACAAACATCAAACTATCCACTCCCATTTCTTGAAAGTTGGTGTTGTCATCAATAACGTCATCTTGATCAAGTTTCAAAATGAATTTGAGAATTGCTCTCAGACGATCTTTCATCACATTCAATCTCTCATCATGATTCGATTTTGAATCATATTCTTGCCAAAATTCATCTGATCGAATTATTAGGGAATTTCCAGTTGTACTTGAAGACTTCCATATCTTCTCATCCAAGTATATTGCGACTTGTGGAGATAACTTGCTAAATAGAACAAACGACTCCATGTTCACGACGCAGGTCTGAACTCTCTGAGTTTTCAATACATATTCTAAAGCTGAGATTCCTTGAAGCGTGGAAAGCGCCTTCATTCCAGGTAAATCTACTTCAGTGGCTATTCCGACTTGTCCCCATTGTCCTAAAGAGCAAATTATATTGACTTTTACTATAAACTAATACAATTACTTGGAAGATAAGCAAAACTCGTCGATTCTCAACTTACCCCAGTTAACTGTTGTAGCAGGTAGACCAATGGAGTGTCTGTAATGTATAAATGTATCTTCAAAATTGTTCCCAGCAGCATGATTGGACTGCCCAGGTGAGCCAAAAAGTGCAGCGACAGAAGAGAATACAACAAAATGTTCAAGTGCACAGTCTTTGGTCAATTCATGTAAATTAAGAGTTCCATTGATTTTGGTGTTGAAAGTGGATGAAAACTTGGACCATTCTGCATGGTTTGCAATTAAACTGTCGTTTAGTGTCCCAGCCGCATGCATAATGCCCCGAAGTGGGGGAAGCCCCATCTCTTTAATATTGCTAAACAGATCTTTACACTGTTCATAATTGCTCACGTCCAGCTGAACTGGAACGATGTTGGCACCATCAGAGTTCAATTTTTTGACTATCTCATGAGTGGAATTGCTTGGAGGATTTCTACCAGCAAGAATCACATTTTTTGCTCCTTTATTCACCATCCACTTTGCGACTTCGAATCCGATTCCTCCCAAACCTCCACTGATAAAGTACGTGCTCCTATCATTGAACATGGGAGTGTAGGTTTTAAACTCTCCCCTTTCCATCAACAACTCTGGCATGACACAAACAACTTTCCCAATATGTTTTGCAGTTTGAAGGTAGCGAAGAGCTTCACGAATGTGTACTCCATCAAACCTCACATACGGTATTGGCTTAATATTCTTGTTTTCTAAGAACGCAGTTAGCTTAACAAGCAACCTCTGCCATTCTTTCCGATCCATGCCTGAAACATCTACAATGGAGTAGTCAACATCTGGCCGAAGTTTCTTTACCTCTTCCTCGCTCCAAACATTAAGCTTGCTCATTTCAATGAATCTCGCTCCTTTGGCGCATGCTTTTAATGTGGCTTCTTTGAATCCTTCACTCGTCCAAGGAATTCAGAACAACGTCCACACCTCGTCCTTTTGTGATTTTCAAGATTTCATCTCCATATTCAGTATTACGAGAATGGAAAATGTGTTTAATCCCAATCGACCTCAAATAATTATGCTTCCGCTTGCTTCCCGCAGTTGCTATAATAGTAGCTCCAATGTTTTTCACAATATCGACTGCGCTTAATCCTACCCCACCAGAAGCTGTGTGGATAAGCACAATATCCGAAGGCTTGACTTTAGCCACATCTACCAAACAGTAATACGCAGTGCTGAATAGGCTGGCATGGTGGTTGCTTCACAAAGCGTCATATAGTTTGGTACTTCTAGTATATCATCTTCAAAAGCTCTTATATGAGATGGTAGTGGCCCTAAATTACAGTTGACCCCGAATACACATTGTCCAAGTTTCCATTTGCAGTCAGCTCTTCCTGTTCTTGTAACGATTCCAGCAAAATCAAAACCAATCGTGTTGATATCTTTAAATTTTTCAGTTGGTTTCAACACACTCAAAACATCTCTAAAATTGAGAGCTGAAGCCTTAACCTGCACTTCAATCTCAGTTTCTTCCAAATCAAAGTGATCCAACGGTCCAAATTGTAAATCAGCAATAGATTTTGTTTTTGGTATAATTAGCTGGAATCTATCCGTCCCAGTGGGAAGCGTTAGGTCTAGGTTAGCCGCCTTCAGTGGCTGGAATCTTGGCAAGTAGCGAGTGTTTCCAGAGAATGCCACTTGAGTTTCCTTATCTCCGCTCCAAAGCTCGTAGTATACTTCCAGCATTTCATTTTCTGTCAATTGTCCGCTTTTAATGCCAATACAACGACAGTTTATGTCAGTATGCTCATTCCTCATTGTTTTCAAGAAGCCCCAAAGCGTACTCGGGTAAAACTGGGAGAGGTCATTGTTTTCAATAGGAGCTACCCCTTCAGTGACAACAAACACTCGAGGTGAAAACTTTTGCTTGAGCTGGATTATTTCTTGAACCAAGTACAGAAAAGGTTGCAGCAACTCTGACTGCTGCTTTCTTGATTTATCCAAGGCCCACAAAAACACAATCCCTTCAATAACTCCCTTCTTTGTAACAATACTTTTAATCAAAGCTTCAAAATCTTCCTTGTAGTTCTCTCTCACTGTAAATGTCGGCCCATTTTTTAGCACCGTTCCTTCAGAAACAACTGATATGACGTTTCGGTCATTTAAGCAAAGTTTGCCATTGAGGTAGCTTCCCAGTTTAAGGTTAGGGATCGTAAATACAAGCCACGTTGGTTTTGAACTGGCATCAGCAAGTCTTCTTCCGTTATCCGTTCCAGTTGATACCGCTTTTTCAACAGTATTTGACCATCCAATAATATATCCATGTTTGTTACTAAAAGATGGCAAAACCATTGTTTTGTTGAATCCAGCACGTTTAAGTGATGTGCACCATTTCTCTGCGCTAATGGTACAATGATTTGGCCTCAAGTCATAATCTTCAAACAGCCAAAAGCCATCCATTAACCCAAAAATGAAGGTAATTACACGATTCTTTCTCGTTTGTTCCAGTATATCTAGGGTGCCTCCTGGGCGTAAAACTTTTTGAATGTTTTGCAACGTATGAACAACATCTTTTGTGGCATGGATAACATCGGATGCAATCACAAGGTCATAGTATTCTGGTGTAAATCCTTGTGATATAAAGTCCTCTTCAATGTTTAGTTTCTTGAATTTCATATTTTTGCTGTATTTTTCAAATCGCTTTTCTGCCGTTGAGAAAAATACTTGGGAAATGTCCGTGTAGTCGTATTCATAGTCTATACCTTCATCTGCGAATACAGCTAACGCATTGTTGCTGAAAACGCCGCTACCTGCTCCAACCTCAAGAACCCTGTAAATATACTTCCCATCAGGTTTAACCTGCTCATTCCACGTTTTGATTCTCAAACGAAGTATATCTTGAATGGAGGGAGCAATGTTGAAATAATTTCCATAGTCCTCATAAAAGTCTCCAACTGTTGGAAGATTCTTTTGTGGGTCGGGGAATAGTACATTGAGGGGAGCTACCTTTCCTTTCAAGACATCAAACATGTTTTCTCCCACACGTGCAACAATCTTTGTAGATACAACGTTCTTGACCAAGGTTTCTGTGTAGATTGGAGAGGTCAAGTTGATTTTCACATCGTCATGCGAGATTGGTGCTTGTACAACTGTCCATTCATCCGTAGATTCAGTGTATTTAAGAAATCCTTCATCTTGGAAAACCTCCAAGAAATATCGCACAAACAGTTTGAACTCATGATTTACGCCGAGTTGTTTTACCAGCGCGTCTACAGTGAATGACTGGCCCTTTTCTGGTTTCCAGCCACACTCATAAAGCGCATTAAGCATGAGGTAGTACACGTAGGTCTCCATGTTGTGAAAATTATCAGTTAGCTCTTGTGAGGGGTTGTTAAACTTTTGGTTCAGTTTCTCACAAACTTCCTTTGAGTAAACTGAGTCATCGCTTAGAAAGCTTTGTGGGATCCGATGCTGCATTGGGCCCAATTTATTACGCCAAGACTCCTCCCACAAATCTGGCATGGCGGAAGTTTGTTGCTCCAGAACAGACTCTACTGCTTTAACAGTGGTGTCAATAAATTCAACATTTGACATTGCACCCATAATCTTTCCACCCTCTTCAATGAGAAGGGCACAACTTGATGGCTTATCTGTTGATTGAGTGTAAATGTAACATTTCTTATTCGGATCTGGACTTCCAAACCAAATAAACTTGCCGATGGAAATGGGAACATGGAGCTTGCGTTTGATCTTCTCACTGTGCTTATCAAGCATTATTACTTGAACCATGGCGTCCAGAATTACTGGGTGAATTATGTATTGGGATAAGTTTTGGTCATCGGAGGGAACTTTTACTTGAGCTACTAGCGCATTGTCTTGCTTCCAAACGCGTTCCAGGCTTTGGAAAGTGGGTCCAAATTTCAAACCCAAGGAGGACAACTTTTCATATACTTCTGCAATCATCTTGTCATCCGACTCTTGTGAAATGGCGTTGTTGAATTTTTCAATGTCAAACTCGACCTGTTTTTCCGCTGCAGTTGGCAAGGGCGAGAACGTGGCTGAGGCGTGGGAAAGCCATTTAACAGACTCCATGTCAGACTCAAGTCTGTGGAAAATTTTTACTGTGATATCATTCCAGTCCACATTCTTACTACCGGAATCTCCATTGAAGTCTACGACGATTTGAATCTGACAAGTTTTGGAATCTTCTAAAGCCAAAGGTGCTTCAATGATGAGATTCTCAATTTTCATGGGGCGAGTAGGTTTGACCCATGTTTCAACACAGCTTTCAATAGTTGCGTGGCCAGCAGCCAAGCACATTTCGAGGTAGCCTGTACCTGGAAAGATGACATTTTTGCCAATGGAATGATGCTTAATGAACTCAATACTTTGGAGGTTGATGCCATTTTGAAACAATTTTGTGGGTGATGCATTGGGAATAATTGTTCCGAGAAGTGGATGAATTGTGGTTCCTGTGAGAGCCATCATATCTGGCCAATGACGCTTTCCCCGGAAAGGGTAGTGGGGAATCCTAACTTTTTCTCTGTTGTAAAACTGGTCAAACCCTTGCCAATCAAATTCCACTCCTTTAAGATACAATTTTGACACACTGTTTAGAATTGTGTTCCACTCCGTCTCCGTTTTCTTGAGGGAAGGAACGCACATCAAATTCGCTTCATTGTTCATCATTGTCAATGCTGAGAGTACAGGCTGAGGACCAATTTCGATAAAGATTTGGCATCCCAACTCAACAGCCTCTGTACTGGCACGTAAAAAGTCAACCTTTTCTCTTGTATGATGTATCCAGTAGTCAGCATTCATGTCTTCTGGCTTGACAACACATCCTCGCATCCCTGAAATGTAGCCACACGAAAGTGAGACTTCGTGTTTCACACTCATTACCACTTTCCTGTAGGGGTCCAACATTGGGTCCATGTGTTTTGAGTGAAATGCATGAGTTGCCTCCAGCATGAGTGTTTTGATGTTTCTTTCAGTACAAAACTTTGAAAATTGCTCAACAATATGTGAATCTCCTGCAACTACAGTTTGTTGGCAAGAGTTAACAGCGGCATAGTCTAGGAGCCGGTTTTTATCGCTTCCTGCAAATTTCCTCAACATTCCATCAACACTTGTCTTGTCAGCTTTTATGACGAGCATTTTCCCACGAGGTAATGCATCAATCAACAGACTTCGCTCTGCAACAAGCTTTACAGCATCTTCAACTGATAAAATCCCAACACATACAGCAGCTGCAAATTCTCCCAAGCTATGACCTAGGACATAGTCTGGCTTAACACCCCAAGACTCCCAAAGTTTTAGCAGAGCATACTCGACACAGAATATGGAGGTCTGACTGTAAATAGTGCGAGCAACTTCACTATTGCCAGAACTTGACCAAAGTACATCCTTAATGCTGATGTTGTACTGCTCCTTTAAAAGTCTCTCACAGTAATCAAAATGCATCCTGAAAATTGGTGATGTTTCATACAACTCTTTTCCCATTCCTGGGTACTGAGATCCTTGGCCTGTAAAAAGGAAACATACTTTCCCAACTTCTTCGGTTACCTCCTGCCGCGTGACTTGATTTTTAGTAAGGAGTTGCAATGCATCCTCCTTCCCTTTTGCTATTATGGTAGCACGATGGCTGAAATTGGCTCTCCCAACGTTTGCTGTGTACGCAAAGTTTTTGAAGCTTTTTTCGGATGGCGCTTGTAATTGTTCCTGGTATCTGCGTAAAAGCTCATCTAAAGCTTCTTCTGTTTTTGCTGATAACTTCAAAATGTCCAAAGGTCGCTCTAGACTGCTGCAAAGATTTCTGCGGATTTGAATTGGAGTTTCTTCAATGATCGCATGTGCATCTGTTCCTGTAATCCCAAATGAGCTAACTCCAGCTAATCTTACTTTATCCTCTGATCTGGGCCATGAAACAGGCGTCAGTGGAATCACAGCTGGAACTGCTGAAAGGTCTATTGCTGGATTTAATGATTCAAAATTCCGATGTGGTGGTATAGCCTCTTTTTCCAAGGCCAAAACAACCTTCATAATTCCAGTGATGCCAGAACAACTTTCTGTATGACCCACATTTGTCTTAACTGACCCAATAATCAAAGGTTCTTTCCTGTTTGGTGAGTGGTATGCGGATGTAATGGCAGATATTTCCATTGGGTCACCTACAACAGTTCCTGTTCCATGTGCTTCAACATAAGAGACCTGGTGAGGCTCCACACCGGCATCATTCAATGCTTGCTTCATGGCAAGGGCTTCACAATGAACTGTGGGAGTTCCCATACTTCGACTAATCCCTTCTTGAGACATGCCAGATCCTCTTATCAAGGCACAAATGTGGTCGTTATCTCTGACAGCATCAGATAGCCTCTTTAGAACAAGTACTCCACATCCTTCAGCACGTGCAAACCCGTCTGCCTTAGAGTCAAACGTTTTGCAACTTCCAGTTGGGGATATAACCATGGGCATTTCGTCTTTATCAAAGGGATGCAGCAATAGGTTGACACCACAGGCAACAGCCAAGTTGGTTTCTCCCAGGAGTAAACTTCTGCATGCTAGATGAACTGCAACCATTGCGGAAGAGCATCCGGATTCCTTTTTAAAATTTTAAAATAAAAACATTTCAATATCAACTGAAAATTTAAAGTAGTTGATTACTTCCGTTTTAGAAGAAAAAATGTGTACTCACAGTAGCAACGCTGGGACCTGTTAGTCCCAGCAGGTGGCTGATTCTTGCTGCCGCAGCACCAATGGAATTTCCCATGTACACTCGATAAAAGTCTTTGTTTCCTGCGTGGATTAATATATCCTTGAAATCATTTGTCCATGATCCCATAAACACTCCGGTATGAGTCCCTCTCAGTTTCAGAACGTCAATTGCAGCATCTTCGAAACCCTCCCATACCAGCTCATGGAGGAGACGATGTTGAGGATCCATGTAAACAGCTTCTTTTGGACTAATTCCAAAGAATTTGGCATCAAATTCATCCACGGGCACTTTAAGAAAACCTGCATTGGTTTTCCGACAGTCCGGTCGATTTCTTGTTGATTGGTCTCGTGTCCAACGGAAGTCTGGTGGAGTTGCCAGCCCATCCTGGCCATTGAATATTAGGTCCCAAAACTCGTCAATATTGTTGGAACTTGGGTAGCGACAGCTCATCCCGATAATTGCAATTGGTTCTCTCTCATATTGGGGCACCTTCGGTAGCAAGTCTTTACTCGGTGACAATCCCTGGTAAACATAATCAAACTGAAATTGTTTCACTTCCTTCATCCCATTTTTTTTACATAATGAACGTTTTACGCACTTTCAGCGCAGCATCAATGGTGGGTTGAACTTCTTGGTGATATATTTCAGACCAGTAAGTGATTGCCAGCTAGGGAAAAAATGTTTTTCTCACGTACAGTTTTCACATAAATATTATTATAACGGCATATTACAGGCTATTGTTTTGTTGTGAAAAAGCTTACTTTCTCTAGTAGCCCCAGAGAACTGTCAGTCTCGGATAACATTGGCAGATAGTTAGCTGGGTCCTCCAGGAAGTTCACAAACGATGTGCCCTTTTCATCACTTTATATATGGTTTTTAAAACGGTCACTTTCTATATTTAAAATACTACATTATTGTAGCCAGCAATAACAATGAGTTTTGGCATATACCTGAGAAGCTGTCGACTGTTTTGAAGCGAAATGACTCGGTTGTACATTGGCTCAAGAGTTTTTATGTCTTGCTGCTGATTTTTCATCCAGAGCTTGAGGTATCCTTCGATTCCACCTATAATTACACTTTCAATTGTTAAGAAGTTTACTATCTGGGTTAAAATTTCAATTGTGTTACCATTTTTATTTCGGGATTGCAATCCCGTCAACAACGACCTAAAGATTTCAGTAGAAGGTCGAAGTCCGAACACTGAAGTATCCATATTTTCAAGGAAAGTCAAGGAAGAAAATTTGTCGAACACTTCATCACAATTCTTCATAGCCTGTACACAATAAAGATTGGTTATTAGGGCTATTTCTTCTTCAAAGCTGACAAAATGTTCCACACTCACAAAATAAATCTTACCATCATGTTTGGGGAGAGGTAAACACATTTGTCAAAAACTCGAAGTGTCAACGCAAACAGCTTTGCAAAATCTCCCAAATCCAAATGGGTGACATTTCTGTCCTCTTCCAAAACATGGGTGCTATCAAACTCTTGACAGAGTAGATCCTTTAACTTGACGGAAACTTTGGGGGAGACCAAAACAGCCACACTTTTACTCGTAACAGCACGTCGTAATGATCGTCCCAGCGTCAGTGCTTTTGGAACGTCATTGTCATTTAAGACGGCCGTTATCCACGCTTGCTTCTTAAAACCTTGAGCATTTATAAAAATCCATTTTTCACAACACTCAAATTTTGTATTCTTTTGAAATTATTATTTTTTTTATAAAAAAATACTTCTTACCTGCCATATTTGCTGCATACACTGCAAAAAAGGAGCTTGCCTGGTAATGGCTGCCAGTAATTAAATAATGGCAGGCAAATTCAAAGTACAAACAAAGTATAAGAATAAAAGCGTGAGGAAAAGGTAAATATTCTGGGAGCACCAAGTATTTCGAAGTTTGTAAACAATCTGCGGAGAAACTGGTGGGGTGAGCAGGATAATATGAGTTACAGAAAACACTCGAAACTGATTCAGCCTCTGATTCATGCACTGGTTTCGTGTATATTAACCAGAATATGATGGGAAAATGTCATCCATATTTCCACAGTTCAAAGAACTTGTTATCGTAGCACTACTTCCATTATCGCATAGCATCGCCACACATTTTTCATTTCTACCTGACTAGCTCGGTGCAAGTACCTATGAACTAAATTCAGGATTAATATAGTAAAAACTTGACATAAATTCAAAGAAGTTGACTGGGACCCCCAGAGTTAACCTCTGCTATAAAATTACGTAACGTGTGAGCAAAATGTTGGGGTGTTGTGGAGAAATCAGTACAAAAACTACCTTTCCTTTTAGCAGCCATCACATAATTACTCGTAGCGTAATACGATTAAATATTAAAAACATTTGGTTTGGATAAATAAAATAAATTATGGCAATGACGAATGGATTATTCCTGTTTTCCTAGTTTTTAACTAGATGTAAACATATGTCAGGGGAAAAACCAGTATCTTTCCAAGGTTCCGTCCCGTCATTCGAGCACAAGATTTTCCCATCGATATGAAGCATTTTTAATTAAGTTTAAAACATTCCTCCCACCTCTCTACAGTTTTACACTACAATGAAACTATGTCCATTTTGTTATTCTTATTCTTCAAGTCGCCTGCTTTGTCCTTCTTTTGCGAAAACTGTTCTTCGGCGTGTCTTTCAAGTTGTTTTCTAGAGAGAGAGAGAGATCTTACCCTGTTGTGAGAGCTAAGTTCCCATCCACGTCCAACTTTTCACATCATTCAACTGCTTCGCCAATGAGAGTCAAGTCACAAAAAATGCACATAAATAACGTCAGGCCATTTCCCGATTTTAATATTATGGTATAAATGACATCAGTAATTAAAATTCTTGTGCTGCGCCATTGCTATTTGGCTCCATTAATGTTTTCAGTCGCTATTAAACTAATTCGTGGCAGAAACGCTGTTAGAATCCTTACAAATCTTACAAAAACATCCTAAACTTTGTTTATCCTCATTTATCTGCTATGATGTTGCAACTTTTGCCATCGTTTTACAAATCCGGTGTAATAAATATCTAAACTTGTTTCAAGTTTAAAAGGATGCTATCGCCATCATCATCGTCACTACAATCTAACCATCAAGGTACATTTTGCGTCGATAAAACAAAACCAACATTCAACCTTTAAATGTTGAAGAACCGAGAGTGTTGCTTAGAAGAAAGAAGTACACGCAAAAGGAGTGCATGAATAAACCGGAAGTACTCCAGACTTTCGCAGCTCAAGCTACATGAGCAGAGCTTTGAAATTAAATGACGGCCTGAGAAATCTGATATTCATTAGTGCAATATACTTACGTAGCACGTTCTCTTGAACAATTTGCATACGTATACACAACATCAAAACCACGTGGGTCGATATGTCAATCTTGATAAAAATATGCAAAGTGTTGTGAAATAGCTTGAAGTTTACAAATTTGGTTTGTTTTTGTAAATATATATAAAAGTGCTTTGATTACAAACAAGGACTCAAATTATAAACATTTTATTTGTTCGCTATGCCTTTAGGCAATATATGATATCAATTAAGCATATATTTTCAAACCGCAATAAAAGAGTTTCTCATGAGAACCGAAAGTGCTCAAGTCACTTTTGCAACAAAACGATGGACAGCTATGAAAATAAATTGAAGCATCTCTAAATCATGGTTGTAGAACAAAACAAAAGATAAGCCACGGACAATTAGACTAGCAACAGCAGCGGATGGAGCTGTCAGGAAAAACTTTAGTAAAATTCAATTAATTTTAATTTTTTGCTGCTGACGAAAACAAAAGGAAATCAAGTTAGTTAGTAACATGAAAAATGTAAGAGTTTAAGTACGATTTGTTCTCCGTTTATGATGACCTTTTGACCATTATGATATAAATTTAGTATGTAAAAAGTTGTACTGACACTATTTTATTTTACTTACATAAAACCTGATATGTTATCAGTGCTATATCTTAAAAACGTTTTTTTAGTATAAAATTGTAACCCCGGACTGGGTTCAGCAGCATGGAATTTTCCAGTGGGACATCATCAATCTTATCGGTAGTGTAAATGTTGAAATTATAGAGGATGCGACCCAACACCAATTTTAATTCGGCCATGGCAAACTTGGCACCTAAAAGTTTATGTTTACATGAATTTTATTGTGAAATTTCTCCAATACGATGTCAGTTATTATAATTAACCTTACCGAGGCAATATCTGGGTCCGAGAGAAAATGGAAGGTATGCGAATGCGTGTCGTTTCACACAATTTTCTGGGGTGAAGCGAGACGGGTCAAATTTTTCTGGTTCTGGATAATATTCTGGGTTTCGGTGAATGTTTGTAGCCACGACGAGAACATTAGTGCCATTTGGAAGAGTTCTCTTTTCATCTGGAAACCAACCAAAAGGGAAATTAAGTAATTATACATTTATTGTCTTAGGTTAGTTAGATATTGGTGATGATGATGATGATAATACCAAGTTCAAGAGGCGATTTAAGGTTACGGCCCAAAACAAACGCAATCGGATATATCCTTAATGTTTCCTTTACACATCTTTCAATGTACTTCAAATCCGCTAAAGCCGACAGGGTAAAGTCTCCCTCAGGACATTTTGTTTTATCCTTCATCACTGCATCCACTTCGTCTTGGCATCTAGACTACACAGAAAGTTGCATTCACTTTAACCTTTTAAGTTCAAAAGATTTATGCTATAATAATAGAAACACGAAAACAAAAAGTATGATATAAACTATAACCAACTTGATGTTCAGGGTTTAAGGCTAGCAACATCATAGCAAACTGTAATGTTGATGCTTAAAAATGACATGCAAAAATACAGGTTCTTCATTAATCCACATAATACCTCACTTTTACATTTCCGTAAAATTATATGCAGAAATGTTTTTACCAACTGTTTCATGACCAGCACTGATCAAGGTGTGTGCTTCCTCTCGTATACCCGCATCGGTCAATCCACTTCCTAGTAGCACCTCCATTACCGTTTTATTCTGCAAACTCGAATGGAGACCACCATTTTCTTCTTTGAGTGCAAATTTTTCTCGTGATTGGTAGATAACCTGAAGGCAAACGTATCAACGTTTTGGTATTTTGAAATAATACTTTTTAGTTGGTTCATGTTCATATATTATACTACTATATTTACCTTGCAGATGAAATCTTTGATAACTTTGACATTTTCCTCATACACTCGAGAAAAAGGATGAAGTTTCCAAATTAACTCTACTTTGAACCAAGGACTGAGACACTTTCTTCGTATGTACTCCTTGCCCCTTTAAAAAATTATTCCAAGGTAGAAGAATTTAGATTGTTTTTAGCCAGTATTAATTACTTGTTCAAAATCTTACTTGATTGCATCCTTAAAAAATTTATCAAAGTCTTTTGCTGATGAAACGGAGGCATCTACACCCATCGCAGCTTCTGAATTTCATTAAAAAACTGTTTAACATACGCACGAAGGATTTGGGAGGTAACAAAGTTTGTACTACCGACCGCAAATGATTTTAAGTGCGTTTCCCATAAGAGTATTTTGAATTGATTTTGGCCCATCCTCCCCATTTTTGAACATCACATCAAGCTCATCAATAAGGTCTTTGGAGTGACGATTAAAAATGTCAATGAAATGATAAAAGCACTTGTAACTAAACAATGGTGCTACCAGTTTTCTCCTAGCTTGCCATTTATCCCCTTAAAATTAAACTGATTTGTTATTTCTATTCTTTAAAATTATTTCAAAATGTCACTCAATATAAATATAATAAATTTGTTAATTCTTTCACCGTTTGAAGTGATAAGACCTTCGTCCAAGTAATCAGCCATGGCATCGTATATATCTTCAAGTTTACATAAATGACCAGGTTGGTTAGAGGACAGAAGTTTCTGCGTTTGTAAAAAATGTATCCATAACATGCGTATAGGTTAAATATAAAATATATGGGCTAATAAAATATAGTATTTTACTTACCTCAACATACATTGGTGAGTTTAAGACAACTATTGGTTTAGTCCCAACCCAAAATACATGGATTGGTCCGAATTCTTGAGCTTCTCTCACACATTTACTAATAATATCTAATTGGTTATAAAAATGTGCCAAAGTTTTTCACTGAAGAACTGACTAAAATCAACCACAATTAGCGTAATTTTAGTAATATTTTCTCAAATACCTTTTTCAGTAAGTAGTTGATGACAGTTCCCAATCAGGGGAAGTGTGGGTGGACCAGGAAGAGAGTTAACCAAAATGCTTAACGGGCTTCTCGCTTTTGATCTTATATTTAAAAAATGAATAAACCCTAGGGCGATGACAATTGCTGTCAAAAAGTTGGCCGTAAAATAGTTGGTTTTGGAGCTTTCCTTGAAGCACATAATCTGTGCCTCGGTGTAGGAAACATTTGAAAGTGCTGAAAGTGTCATTTTTATGGTAATGTGGATCAAAGTAACAATAAATAAGAATTTCTTTCAAATCAAATCTATCAGTCTCTTGCATCAGAGTGCAACTAGAATAAATATGATGCTATATGACTGAAGCAACTACAGATATGATATTTTCGTCCACAACAATGCACTCATAAGCTGTTTGCAATTTAATTTTTATGACGCCTTTTTTATAAACGGAAGAAAGCATTTGTTTAGGGAACGATTTTTACGTTTCTTATGCTCGTTCTTATTGGCTGGAGTTGGGAATTTCCGTGTTTTAGTATCAATACAAGAAATGTATAAGGATCCACTTCATAAGCCTTAGATTTTCTTGGAACATTGTATGCATAAAACTCAATGTATAAATGGAGGTTTTTCTTTTAAATATAAGAGTTTTCAATTACGATTATAATCGCGGAACCAAAATTGATGCTACAAATAACATACAAGGGTCCTATCAACATTACATACATACATACAAGGCTTCAACTATTTGCATTGCCAACAAAATCTTTATTTTATTTCTTATGAACCCATTGTAACACTGTGTTTCAACCAGGCGTGAGAAAACAATGAGAAACACAGGCATTATCTACCCATTGGTATTCATAAATGGTATTTTAATTTAAAGTATCAATAATGATTCAAACATTTAGCATCGCATTCAGATGAGATGTTGTTCTCTTTAGTTGTGTGAAAAACAGAAAGTCAAATCACACATATAGAACAACTATCTAAAGCAACAAATTAATTTTTACATCTCACGTACATCTTCAATAAAAGCTTCCTTTTCAAACTCAAGCCATTATGTACTTCGACTCCAAGTTTTCGAGATACATTCCAATAGAACAAGTTAATTTATACAATGCAAACAAGTGATTTAAGTTTGGAAGTAACCTGGTTTGGCTTTATTTTTTGTAATACTTTGTTAGAGCTAACATACAATTTGATATAATTGTTTCCATTTATTTCCATTTAATGTTAGGTTTCGGATCAAACGTCGGGAAAAAAATTCCGTCTAGCCATCAACCTCCATGAAGGCCACCATCAACGAACAAAATCTGTCCAGTTATGGCTTTTGATTTTTCGCTCAGTAGAAACAGCACCGAGTCCGACACATCTTGTTCAGTAGTGGGGTTAGGCAACGGTGTGATTGTTTTCAGCATTGTTTTTTTCTCATCAGTATCAAACACAAAGTCGCCCATAGTCGTGTCTACCACTAATGTAGGATTTACCGAGTTGACTCGTATTTTGTGAGGTCCAAGTTGAGTTGCGAGCGTTTTCGTAAGTCTGTTCAAGGCTGCTTTGGTCATTGAATACGCAAGTAGAAATGTGCAAGGGAAGTCAGAACCCTGAAATTTTAAAAAGCTTTTCTTAGCAATGACCAAGTACGAAGATTCATGATCACGATATTTTGGCAATTGTAAAGCATACCACAGACGATATGTTGACGATGCTTCCACCCTTTCCACCAGCAATCATTTTCTTTGCAACAATTTTTGTTGTAAGCAGAGTGCCTTTAATATTTATGTTCAGAACCCTAGAACATATATGAAAACGTTTACAACAACCAGATTCCTTGTCTTGTCATTATGACGGGTACATGGAACATGAATAATTATTTTCCTTACTGATTTACTCCATCTTCAGTTAATTCATCTAGTGTTTCGACACTTGCTGCACCCGCATTGTTCACAAGCAATTCAATATCATCTATTAGCGAAAGTCAAAAACGGTGTATAATACAGCGTTGTATAATGAAAAAACGTACAGAAGAGAGCATATTAGTCATAATTTCATTGCGTCAATGCATAACAAATGTAATGAATGGAATTGTTAGTAGCATATATGAATTAGTATTTACAAGGCCAAAATAATTATTGCCTTCAAAAAATTTGCGAGCACTAACATTCCATCCTGCAGTCCTATTTCTCTTCGAATTTCCAACTTACCTGGAAGATTCTCTGTAAGAATTTTCTCAGCCTCATTCCATTGTGTTAAATCACACAGCAGTGGAATTATTGATGGGTACTTGGTCTTCAGCTCATCCAGCTTGGATGCAGTACGCGAAATAGCATAGACTATTGCTCCTTGCTCAACCAAATCTTTTACAAATGCTTGGCCGAAACCTGCACAGAAACAGAAGAGTGACAATGAGTATTGAAACAATTAATCGCAAGATGAACAAAATGTACATATTTTACCAACTTCCAGCAGCTCCTGTCACAGCTACTTTCTTTCCTGTAAGGTCGAAACTCATCGTTGAGTATTATTTGAATGAAAACACGGTGGAAGTGCAACCAATTTACTTCACAAGCCGAATACCAAATGACAAATGACCTGATTCACTTACAACATCGTTGTGGATTTGTTTCCGGAAGTTTGTGATCGTTTTTGCTTTGTACTCTTTGCTCTTGACTAATGCAGAATGCATGTGCTTTTAGCTGAGAGAAGGTCAACGAGAACATTTTTTACCATTATTATATGTACTATAAAACACGAACGTAACAGTATGCAAATATGGATGACATTGAAATTCTTTATAAAAAAATGGACCGTTCCATAAACATGCACAGAAAACGAGACAGACTACAGACATGCTCGTGTACATGTAGAAATGTCTGAACAAGTGATGACCAAAAAAACTTTCATTACGTCAATGAATTATTCGACTAAATGAGTGAAACTAAATTATGTAGAAACAAACTTTAGACTATATTTTGATAAGAAGCATTCTTACATTCCCCTGATCGGTTCACTTGTAGTTACATCCACTATACCTTTTACGTTTTTGGATTACATGTATATATGAATGAAGCTGTGTAATTCAAGGAATTCAGGTTTATAAACAGGACTTGCAGCAGAAAACTTTTTCTTTCAGAGAACTACAGCATAAGATTTTCTTAGTATCACAGGTATTACAATATCGTTCAATATGTTACAGATTTCGTTAACCAAGCTCTAGCTGTCAATTATGCTCAGTTTAGTTTACGTTCTAAAGTGCCATCTTGAAGGATTTATGTACATTTTATTATATTTATAGCTTATATTTTCAGACCTGTTTGGTTTGGTGTTTTCATATATTGTTAAAACAAGCAATAGTATATGCCGATGACGTCTTTCCCTTTTCCAGGACACAAACCAGGCATTCATAGCATTTTTAAGCCATTGGCAGTAAGCATAGCTAGTACATATACTTATATTATACATATTGGTTGCCATTTAAGAATTCGGATAGATGTAATGCATGATGAGTCCACCCAACTATAAGAATTCATTTTTCAGAATGTAAGTGTCAGTACTTCGACTGAAATAAGACTGCTCCATGTTTCTCAAGGTCGATGGCTTTCCATTTTGTTTGACAAAGTTTTCATTCGACAAGTCAGCGGCTTCAATTTGATGTATGCCAAGCGAGATTTATTGTGTTCTGGTTTGTCTAGACAAGTATGACGCAATTCAAATAAACTTTGAAACCATTGTTGCTTGAACGGTTAATCATGCTTACCGGAACGTGTTATTTTATCATTGAGTTTACCCTGCGCCAAATCATGAAAAAGTAATATATTGATTAAAATTACGATGAAAATTAATTAGATTTTCATTTTCATAACGTTGCATAAATTATTTTGTTGACCTAAATTGGAGACACGTATTGTGTATTGTCAGAATTAATAAACATCAATGAAACTTTCACAACTTTATTGTAGTTGTCCAATTTCGTTATATAATAATAAGTGTTCGTTTAATAAATGACTTCAATTAGTAGCACACATTATTGGTAGCACTATAATACAATTAAGCAGACCCAAAGTAAAAATCACAAATAAATACAACAAACATGTATATAAACTACTGGGCATGGACTTGTGTCATTAGTCTATTCCTCCAGGTAAATACAGTAATGGCTACCGTAACTGTAGTCAACTTTGAGCCTTCTGTTATTCCAAACGAAGAAGTGGTTGCGTACTTCAAATATTTTTTCAAGACCAAAGCATCCACATTTAACAAAGAAAATGAAGAATTTTATACGGATGACAAGTTCTCTGAGGACCTATTTCATAGAATTGACAACCTAATGCCGACCCCAGTGTTTCTAAAACTGTTTGTTAAAACAAAGAATATCACAGACAAGACTGGGGTATCAAGCAACTCTTACCCTGCTGAACTGAATGCCAATTGTGATCCAAATTCTGTATTCAATACAAGTCTGTCAGAAATACTAAAAAGGTGGGAGGGGAACAAAATAATTGCCATAAATGAGTTGGAAGATTGGCACAGTAAAAACAAGGATACACTGAACACAAAATTATGCAACAGATTCCGAGGCTTAACGTGCCAATTCAAACGAGCTCTTGATCCTGAACTCGACCAAGGAAAATCATCGGAACCCACTACTGACCACCCAACCTGCCAATGTGCTGGAGATGGTGGTAATGTTGGGTTTTTTAAATCATCTGGCAAAATTCATGACTTTACGCCACCATACCCTAACGGATGTTACGTCAGGCTCTGGAAACCTTGTAAACTATTATCAAGGGACTCGTCTTTTAGCAGAAACTACTATGAATGGCACCATAATTATGAAAATGAACGGAGCACTTTAGCTCAAATGGTTTTCCCAGTATCGCGTATCCATCGCTGTAAGGAGGGTACTCATTGTGTGGACATGATACCAGGAATGAAGAAACCGGTCTGCTGGTGCAGTGTAAATAGTGAAGATCCTTCTTGCCAACAAATGGCTCTGGCTCGTGATAACAAACGAAAGGTTCCATGGGGAGGGACGCTGGATTTAATTCGGACAAAGTTTGCTAAGCTTATTATTCCAGCAAGCAATTCTTCAGCTACTTGCAATCCCGACTATAATGACAAAGTACGGAAACTTGTAAAGGCTGCAGGAAAAGACCCAACAGTGACCCGCGCGGTGGATATTATGGAGGAAATGGTGCATTCCAAGGAGAATATTAAAATATGTGACTTCCGGGAAGCTCTTACCTGTGACGAAAAGTCACGTTCTTGCCGAGGTGATCTAAACTGTGACCCTGGCAAGATTCACTTGGGCATGGGAGTATGTGCTGTTAATAACGGTTTTGTATGTCAAACGAATGAAGAGTGTGTGCAAAACGCTAGATGTATCAAGGTAGCAGCATCAGAAGCGTCCCATTGTGTTTGTTCCAATGGATATTATGGTAGCAAATGCACGTTGCAAAAAGCAGCATTTTTTGGCAGCAGATTTCTTCCAATTGTTTCCGGATTTGAGGGGAACGAATTTATTAGTCTTCAAATGGAGATAAATCAAGTTTTGGAATCTTGGGAAGATGCAATGAGGAAGCAGGTTGGGGAATCTTGTGACTTTGCGGCAGAGAGTTTATCAATGCAATTAGTTGAGTATTTTGGATCTCTGGAAAGATTTGATAAGCAAAATGGGTTGCACTTGATAAAAACTGCTAAGCAGTTGGCTAAAGACAGTGGGGGTCGAATGTGTCAGTACAAAAAGTTTCTTCGTTGTGATAAGGAGTCGAGAGAATGTGTTCCTATGCACGGGAGTAAAATTTTGTCTACCACAGTCGACATGACAAGAAAGATGAATGTGTTGGTAGAAGTAGAGCCGGAAGGAAAGTGTTCTGTTGAGTTTCCTAGAGTTTTTGAAGGTGTTGTGAGTTTAGTTTGCACAAGGGGCTATACTTGCAGGAAGCATGGAAGTGCTAAAATATGTGTTGCAGATTGCAACAGTAGTTTTGCACCTAGAAAACTATGCCCCTCCACTACAACACCACTACCTCAAGACGATGAAGATAAGAAAGTAGAAGAGGAGGAAGATGAAGTAGAGAGAAAGAAGGATGAAATAGAGAGAAAGGAGGATGAAATTGAGAGAAAAGATAATGAAGTTAAAACAGAAACTGTCGAAGAACCAAAACCGATCTAAAACTTGTTATAGTTTAAATTATTGGTATAGATAGGCTTTGAACATCCATTTCGGATTTCAAACCCTAATTGAAAAACGTTGTTTTCAGAAACTGGAGAATTATTGTTTTATTACATGTAAATCAATAAAATTCATTATATTTTGTTTATAAGAACGCAAATATGTTATTATTAACAAGCCAAAAATCCTCCATCAATCGGAAGAGTAACACCATTGATCATTGCAGATTTGTCACTCAACAGAAATATAATGGCACCCAGTACGTCATCGACCTCTGTAAATGGGAACCATTGATAAATTATCAATGATGATAATTGTTACAAATTGTAAATGCTTTCAAGTGAAATTATGTTGGTCACTGCCATGCTATAACTTTACCTGCAAAACGACCAAGGGGAATTTTGCTAAGCATGGGACCAGCTTTTGCTGGATCTGACCATCCAAGCCTTCCCATATCTGAAAGACATTATTTTCAAAATATATTGGTTTAAACTTTTAAAATGTTTCATGCACTTGGTTGTTGAATCTAACCTGTTAGAACAACTGTAGGGTTCACGGTATTGCATCTTATGTTAAATGGACCCAACTCTAGAGCCATAACCTTTGTCATTATATCCAATGCACCTTTGGTTCCACAGTAAACCAAATGATCTTTGAGGGCAGCTTGAGACGCCTGTGATAAAGCATATTTATTATCATTCTTTTTTATACAAAGTTGGATATTACACTTTGCTATTAAGAAATATAGCATATCCTTTTCATTAGTTTCCAAATTTAACTAACCTGAGACGAAATGTTAACAATGGATCCAGCAATTTTACGATCCTTCATATTTTTCGCAACAACTTGGCTGACATTTACCATAGACTTAACATTCACATTAAAACAACTGTTTTAAAAAAAGATAAGGAAAAATCATGATCATTACTTAATTATCATATTTACTATCATGTTAATGTTTTAAAGAGAGCTATCATAAAGTCATCATCATTAAGTATGAATGGCCATTTTATCATACTCGTCAATAGCTTCTGGGGTGGTCTCCAAAACTGGTTGAAGAACAGCGATTGCTGCATTGTTGACCAGTAAATCAATTGGCAAAACGCTCTCAACAGCTTTCCGAGTTTCTTCCCAGTTTCCAAGATCAGCACAGACCGTCTCAACATTTGGAAACTCAGCCTTCAAAGAGTCCAAGTTGGCTTGGGTTTGTGACAAAGCGACCACTTTGACATTTGGGGAGCTCTTGGCAAGAACTTTGCAAAGTTGGCGCCCTATACCTGGTGAAAGAGATGGAAATAGGAGATGCACTTAATACTGTGTGTTCACAATTTCTTTTGAGGATTGGATAAGGATAAACTCTCTAACTTGTTATGCATGTTAGGTATTAGTTTTTCAATAATACAACGCCAATATATTTTTATTCTAAAGTGCATTTAATTTGAATCGCTACTAGGTATTGTACAGCTTGAAGTTAATTGTGTCATTTTAGTTAGTCAACAAACGTTAACGTGTCACCAAATATTAACTCAACAGAATTAAAAAGAGCCGATACACAGCTGACAACAATTTCAAAGAAATGAGTCATATAATATAAACCCGTTTTTATTAATAACGATTAAAGCTTGACATATAACTATTTAATGTGCTGACAATGTACATTTAAAAACGAGAAAATAAGACCCTGCATCCGTCCGTTTTGTGCAGAATATTTTGCCAAAAGGTTTGTAATTTTTTTTGTAATAATAATTATTATCAAATTGTCTTTGGATAATTTTAAGCTTTTACGCAGTATATGGATGGATGCATAAGGAGACAATGACACATTCGATTCCACTGCTAAAATTGACTAATTGAACTGAAACTGTGACATATATCTAGAGTGAAAGTTTCAAAATTTGAAAACGTTCTGACAGAATCTTCAAAAAAAATTAGGTTTGATGAGGAAATGATAATCTCTTTACCTCTTCCTGCACCGGTTACTAAAATCCGTTTTCCTTCAAAATTAATATCCATTATGCTTTTGTTAGTAAAATTCAGTTTCACAAACTTGCAATCCGGCTATTTAGAAAATGTACCAGTCCAATCCAATCGAAGAAATGATCTTCTTTAGTTAGATTCCAGTTTAGGAAAGGATCTGATCATGTGCATCCATAACTTTATCTTCATCAAATGTTACAGCATCGCCGTAATTCGTGTGCACCGTAATGTGATTTGTATAAATAGCAGTTTCGTCACCACATCAAATTCATCTTATATATAGTTCTATCATACATTATACTTAAAAGGGGTGGAAGGTGCACCTTCAGTTTAATAACTTGTTTGTTATCTCAGAAAAGGACTATCGTGTCATATTCAAGCACATGGCTTATGGATTGAATTGAATGAAAGATTAAGAATTCCATAAAACTTGTGTAGATAATCTGTAGATCTGTAGTAGATCATGATAGATTGAAGAACTGTATTTTTCGTAGCATAGGAAAGTATACGCTATGTGTATTGTATACGATTATGATTCATAAAGCATATTACATAGTTCACTTAACCTTGATTTTTTGATTCATTGTCCAATGCTTACAATGATGAATGTTGGTAAATATTTATCTCAGTCAGTACGACGGCATTGTAACTCATGCATTCACAATCATTTTGCTGATTTTGAAGGAAATGCTGGAAAAGGAATGTCTTTCATAATGATGCCTTGAGAGACTGAAGTTTATATCTTGAGACCATTACGAAGCGAATGTCTAACGCAATTTAAAAAAATATGATATCGTAATATAATAAAATATGAATTTATTTTTATTTCAGTATTTGAAAGATGCCCGTGTTATCTTTACCCGTGTTACCATCGACGGGTATTTTGGAGTACCTGCCGATTCGAGTTCCATTCCCGTTTATGAGAATAGCCTCCATTCTACCACAAGCCATTAATGAGCCCATCAGGTTTGTGGAATGTTTTTACTTACAACTATCGTGTTTGAAGCTATAAAATATTTGACATTGCTAATTTATTGCCAATATTTTTTATACCCATTAGGATCAGCCTAATGGCTCTTTTTAAGTTGGCTTGGTCTGCAAAAGTTCAACTCCCAGTACTGATAACTGTTTGCTTCATGGCGTTTGATATCAGGTAGCGAATCATTCACAGATCTGAATTTTTCATATATTTTCAGTTATACCAATATAAAAATTCAAATTGACGTTTTTCATTTTTTCACTGATCATCTTGACAGACTGCAACTTGAGATCAACATCTTCTGGGAAAATAACGTGAGACAACATGCCAACGCTGCAAATGGAGCAAATCACAGGGCGCAACTGGCCAACGCCGAGCTAGTAGAGAAGATATGAGACGGACTGCATTAATGGCTGCAGCCCTATATCAACAGCAGCGTCGACGCTTAATTCAGGAAATCAGAGCACAGCAGACCAGACAGCGCGAAGCAGTTCGTCGGCCCTCATTACCTCTCCAAGTTAAAATAAACGCTCCATTGGCGACTGCAGAAGACAGCGATTTAGAAGAATCTTTTGATCGCAATGATAGCAGCAACACTGTAACTTGCAGTCACACAAGTATTGCCTCTGAAAACGGTTCCATCGAAAGTGATGATGACGTTGAGGGTGGAACAAGTAATGAAACTAAGCCAAAGAAAGGAAGAAGTCGTCCGCGGTCATCATCCTCGAGAGTAGTAGATGACGACGAAGAAGAGGAAGATTACGAAGATGAAAATGAAGATGATTTTGATGATGACACTAGCTCGGATGATGATGATGAGAGTGATGATTTAGGTGGGTCAAGTAGGGGCGGGTTTTCTAGTCATGGAGGCGGAAATGGCATGGATGAGTATGATCAAGATGATGACGATTTGGGGGATAACTCTTACGGAGATTCAGGAGGAGGTTACAGCTCACCTTTGGTGGTAGAGGTGGAAATTCGTCATCATGCCGATTCTTGTCACACAGTTGGCGAACAAAGTAGCACACCAAAAGTACCTCTTTTTACCTTCGTACATGATACGGATAATTTTAATATTTTTAAAAAGTTTTTTAAAAGTCAGTCATTAGCATGCAGGGAAACTACATTGAGCGTACCTTGCTCGAATAATATGTATGTTCTTTAGAAATTGTTTATAGTCAGAGGTTGCAATCATTTTACAATGTGTGTATTTATATGTATTTTAATATATAACGTATTTCCTGGATTATATTTTATACTACATATATATATTATATATTTATTAAAAATTCGCATTCGGTTTTTATTACGTTACACAAATATATGTAAAAGTTAACTAACTTTAAATATCTTTATGTAGGCAGTATGAAAAAATAATCTATCCTATAGAATTATTTTAGAAAGGCTGTTTTTCAATGGTTCGTGTTTGTCAGTTTAGTATTATAAATAATCATAACTTGTAAATGATATAATAATGTTGAATGTGACGAATTTACACACGTAATGCCAAGTACTGAATATACTATAGAAAAATTATTTATTGTACACACTTCCGACTATTGACAAAAACTAATAAAACTCAATGTGCCATATTTTTATTTAACAACTAACTTCCGATAGTCGTTTTCTTTCTTCTGTGCAAGTGGTCGAGAAATGAAATAAAACAGCCCATTTTGACCTGCTACAGCTCCATCAGCACATTTTATATGCATGACAAAAAAAATTGACAAAAAGGTTTCCAAAGGAGCATCGTGTTAAATCTGACGATTCCATTACAATAATAATTATTAATTTTGAATTTGCAAGGAGATTTGCGATTACGGATATCAGCAAATTTTCTCTGATGATTTCTCTGAAATTTTCTGACGCAACAATGCGGCATAGCCAAACTTGATTTCAATATCTAATACTTTTTACTAAAAACTAAGCTTGGATTTTGAACAATAAGCTGTTACGTTACATAAACTCCATTCATAGCATCGTGCTGCATCCAGGTAAATGCATTATCATCATCAGATTATAGTTTCTATTTCGTGCATTTTCTACAAAATTGATTTTATTATACGTATGCAGGAGTCGCACGCCTGCGCACGAGCTGGTTAAGATGCGATTTCTAGAATGGACTGCCGTGTTCTTCTTCTTCCACGCTCTGTTAAGTGGATCCCAAGGGTCGACTCGAAAGCGAATAAACTTCTCACCAAACTACATGTCTGCCGATGATATCATCCGCTACTTTAAATCCTTCACTGCCAAAACATCTTCCTTCAATAAAATAAATGAAGCCTTCTACACTGACGAGTTTTCGGAGGATCTTTTTCATAAAATCGACAACTTGATGGGTGTTCCCCAGTTCAACAAATGGCTCATGAAAACCAAGGAAATCACCGACAAATCCGACATGAAGGGGCGCTCTCTGCTGTCCACCTACCAAAATGCCTTAAATGCTCCATGCAACCCATTGACAGTCTTCAACTCAACTTTGCACGAGCTCATTCGACGCTGGGATGGAGATCAGACTGTAGTCTCAAATGAGTTAGACGAATGGCACATAAAGAATTATAGGGTACCCCCTTCCGAAATTTGTAACCGATTCAAAGGTCTCACCTGTCAGCATAAGCGAGCTCTAGATCCAGATTTGGACCAAGGGAAATCCGTAGAAATAACCAATGACACATTTTGCCAATGTGCTCAAGACCCCATGAATGTTGGCTTCTACAAATCATCCCTCCGTAAAAAGGAATATCCCGAAGTATCGTATCCCGATGGATGCTACGTACGACCATGGCGTCCCTGCATGTACCTATCCATAGACCCCGCCTTCAAAAGCCATTATTACGACTGGCACAAAGGGTTGGAAAATGAAAGACGAATATTAGCCCAAATGGTGTTCCCTGTGGGAAGGGCCCACCGCTGTAAGGAAGACACCCTCTGCCTAGACATGATTCCGGGAATGAGGCGACCAATTTGTTGGTGTAATCCGAATAGTTTGGATAAACGGTGCACTAAAACTGGCAAGTTCAAGGTTCCGTTGGGCACGGAGTTGATGAAGATTCGGAAAAACTTTGTTCAAGCCATAATACCTTCTAATGACACCAAATCAATGTGCAATCCGGAATACAATGCTAAAATTACAATGCTAGCTAGAGCTGCTGGAAAGGATCCATCTCGCTCTGGGGCAATGGACATTATGGAACAACTTGGAAATCCAAGCAGCAGGATTCGCATTTGTGATTTTAGAAACGATCTCATGTGCGATGAAACCTCCAGAACTTGTCAAGGGAGCCTGAACTGCGATGAAGGGAAGATTCATGTGGGAAAAGGAGTCTGCGCTGCAAATAACGGGTTTCCCTGTCAAACAAATGAGGAATGTGTGCAGAATGCAAAATGCAAGCATTTCAACGGGTTAGCCGAGTCGGCATGCGTTTGTCAAACGGGATATGGAGACAAGTGCGAATTGATCAACTCTGCATTCTTTGGCAGCAGATTTCTCCCAATTATATCTGGATTTAGGGAACAAAAATTCTTGAAGCTGCAGACAGAAATACATGCCGCTTTGGAATCTTGGGAGGATACCATGAGTCTCAATGTTAATATTTTTATTTTACATTGGGCGTTTACTATATTTATATCAGGGTTGGGGGCTTTTGAGATAGATTTAAAAAAATTATTGCTTTATCAATCTTTTTAGGAAGGAGATTTTTGTGATCCATCTGCGGACAAAAATGCATTGGATCTCGTCAACTGGTTTGGTTCTCTGGAAGAGTATGATCAGAACAAGGGGTCCAGCATGCTTAAAATGGTTCACCATGTTACTAAAGAAATCACCAAAAGCTGTCGCTACACAAACTTTCTCCGTTGTGATGTCATTTCATCAAGATGTATACCTATACATGGGAGAAAGCTTTTATCAATTAGCACGGACGTTTTGGGAAGTATGAAGATTGTTGCGGAAGTTGAGCCAAAGAAAGAATGTGTTGTGGAAATGCCAAAAGTCTTCCATTCCATTGTCAGCTTTGTTTGCCCCCGTGGATACTATTGCAAAAAGAGTCGGACTGGTGGACACTGTTTGCCAGATTGTGATTCTGTATTTGCCCCACTAAAGGAATGTCCTCAAAGCCTGACCCCAATTCCATCATTGGTTACTGAAAACCCAGATCCTGATGCACCTGTTTCACCTAGAGAAGTTCCTGATGAGGAGGAAACAACTGTAACTGAAAGTAGCGATCTTTGGGATGATCAACAAACCACTTTGGTGGACAAAGAAGTTGACTCACTAACCGAGTCATTGGAGAACGTTGGGAATGAAGTTCCAAATGACATTTCTGAGCCTGATAATGATAAAACAGTTGAGCCGTCGGTAACTGAAGAGGATGCAGACAACGAGGGAGAAGGAGATGCTAAAAATGAAATAGGCTATAAAAATGAAATAGGAGATAAAAATGACATTGAAGGTGACACTAATAGTGGCCCGGAAGATGAGAACGAAAATGATGAATCATCAGGTCGTGTGGATTCTACAACATGCACTGGTAACCAAATAATTATTGATCCGGGTCTCCCCGAAAAATGCAAAGATTGTCCGGAGAAGTCGACGCCTGATAAGGACCAGAAAAATTGCGATTGCACCGATCCTAAGCAATTTCTCGAACCTGATCCTTCTGATCCTGACAGTCTAGGAACATGCAAAGATTGTCCAGATGGAAAAATTCAGGATCCTGACAAACGTAACGAATGCAAATGTGAGGATAACAAAATACCTGCTGATGATGGTTCAAAAACTTGCAAACCATGTGAGGCTTTCCAAACACCTGATACATCATCGACTCCCCCTATTAAGTGCAAGTGCGTAGATAACGCAGAAGTTGACGGAAATGGCGACTGCAAATGTAATGCTAATGCATATCAAGATGGGAACAATTGCATTGCCTGTAAGGATGATCAAGTGCCAAACGACCCTATGAAACCTGAAAAGTGCAGTTGTAAGGATAAAAACAAAATACCTGACGCTACGTCTGGTGAATGTGTTTGCGCTGACGACAAAATGGAACATCCATCTGACTCAACAAAGTGCATTTGCAAAGAAGCAAACCAAATTCCCAATAAGGACACCAACGCATGTGAGGAGTGTCCCACTGGGGAAATGCGTGATCCGAATGACTATTATAAGTGCATCGCAGTTTCTGGTTCCTGTCCAACTGGACAAAAGCCTAATCCGGAGGACCTAAATCAGTGCATTTGTATTGATCAAAATCAAATTCTTGATCCAATGGATATTAAAAAGTGCAAAGATTGTGATCCTGGCAAAAAGGCTAATCTGAAGAACCCTACAATGTGCATTTGTCAATCCGAAAGTCAATATCTTGTTCCTCCGGATAATAAAGAGTGCAAAGATTGTGATACTGACAAAATAGCTGATCTGAAGAACCCTACAATGTGCATTTGTAAGGAAGGCTATATTGATGATGGCAAAACCTGCACGGAGTGCAAGGATGGTAGAAAAGCTAATGCTGACCGAACAAAGTGCGTATGCCCGGATGGATTCGCTGCGGCAACGGGAGAAATTTGCAAGGAGTGTGACAAGAATGCAGGGTTTGAGCCTAATGGTGACCAGACTGAGTGCGTCTGCAAGCCGGGACACATTCCGGATGGTACACCGCCAACAAAATGCACCCACTGTTCGACTCCTGGGCACTATGCGGACCTTACATCCGGTACCTGCAAACCATGTGATGCAGGGATGGTGCCTGATGCTCAACATGCAACCTGCGGACCGTGTCCTGCTGGGGAAGTACCAGACCAAGATAATCCGGGTGCCTGTAAAGCGTGTAATGCAGGAGAAGTGCCTGACCCGGATCCGGCCAACATAGGTAAATGCAAGGTGTGTGAGGGTGACTTAAAACCTAATACGAACAAGACCGAATGCGAATGTGGGCCTGGAATGATGCCTGATCCGAATAACGTTTGCGTTCCTGCAACAACAACGACAACCCCCGCACCCGGCCCTATTACGCCTAAACCAGGACAATTTATCGGTGATAAGTGCGATAAAATGTGTGGGAAGCATCAACAGATAAATGGCGTAGAATGTAAGGAGGGTTTCTGTAGATGTGTGCATGGAGCGAAGCCTGAGATACCAAAGACTCCTAAAGGGCGTCCCAAAGTATGCAGAATTCCTCTTGGTGAGCACATTTTAAACAATGGAGTAAATTATTGCAAGAAGGTGCATTTTCTCCAGATAATTACTCTTATCTAACTTTTTTGTTCTTTCTCTCCAGACCATCCATGCATTCTAAAAGGAAAGGAAACTGTGAATTCAAAGAACCCAGACAATCGAGCACCGATTGCCTGTGTTGCTGGATCGGAATGTGTACCCGTGAACTCGGGTAACTACTGTAGACGAAAAGAAGAAAACGGCTACATCGTAATCTCACAAAATGAATACAAAAAGCTACCGAAAAACGGAGGTTCTTCATTGGATTTCACCCTCAGTTGGAAGCAGCTTGGTGCCCTGGTCATCACCATCGCATTGACCATTCCGTACAATCACGCTGCATGATCATTACCAAAAGTCATTTAGAGAAGAATCACCAACCAATGAGCAGATAAACAAATGAATACTTCAGAAAAATATCGGTACCTGATGACCTCATCCTAGTAACAAACATTATCAAATGGAATTCGTACTCTTACATTACACACGAAATACACTTAAATCTTTACTTGCATATAAATTAGTTTTACAGATACAGACAATATCTTGACATTGAAATATTACATAAGTATGTATATGCTATCATGATGAATAATAAAAAATAGACTCGGATCGTTAAAATGCAAATATCTGTAACACCACATGACTAAAACTATTCAGGAATTCCTAGTAAATTCCACTAAATTCACACAATTCCTTACCCTAATTCAAAATTTTGCAGGAGCTCCACTACAATTAATTTATCACTAATCCAAGTAAGTGCATGCGTATTTGGTATATAAAATAAAAATTTTCTAGATTGCATAAGTCTATTCTTGGCTGTCACTCCACGTTTAGCAGTGCGAATATCGAATGTACGTACGAATACGATTTATTTGCAGTACCTGGTATTGGTTTGTTGTTTTAGTATATAATATATTTTTATTGGAATTTCACTGATTGCAATAAAACCGCAATCGAATGGATCTAACGTACAACGTACATGATGCTAGCCATTAGCATCCGGTAGTAAAGCTCATCCTAATGATGATATCCTTCGCTATCTCGCATAAGAATCCATTTAAATTGACTTTCATCTTCATGCTATCACTTGAGCGTTTGTGTGCACAGCTTATGCCTGCCTACCACAAGTTTTTGCTTCGCTTTGAAAAGAACAATCTGTTTCTACCAACTGAAGTGGAGTGGAATGGTTATGAGGACTAGCGCGTCAACTGCACGCATACCAAACAAGCCGTTGTAGGTAATATTCATTCATTACCTCAGTCCAATTCCCTTACGTAAAAGCCTATTCAAAGTAGGATTTTCTTGAGGGTGCAGTCGTGAATCCAACAAATCAGCAAGCTGAACACTCAGAAATTATACGAATTCTCTGTGTTCATCAGATTGTAAGTGTACGACTAATCTTTATTCTAAAATCGCTTGGCGGATTGACTGTGGATTGTGATTATATATCAACTAGCTCCACGGGTCAAATTGGTATATTGTCGCGGCTGTGATGGAAATTAGTCACCTACGGATCACGAGGAAAGATGAAAAGGCTGTCCCTGGCCACGAGTCCGATATGTAATGCTAGTGCTGACGATAAGGTCAGATAGTAGAGTGTCAGAATGGTAATGGATTGGGGTGGAAGGCGTTAATAGTAGAGCGTGATGGGCGCAAGGCGCTTATCAGGTCGGTGTGACAGAACGGAAATGCGACCACAGTCTAATCGCGTCAGCTTTTTATAGTAAAGTGTCGTTAACTACTCATCATGAACGTACCATTTGCTGCAGCACCGCTCGGTAGCGATGAAGGATCGGCATCATCTTTGACAAAAAAGATAGTAAGAATGAGAGGAAAATTATGTGGTGTATGAGATGGAGCAATACTGCACCTTGAGGAATGCGTTCATGATCGCTCAACAATCAGGAGAATATTGAGATACTATGAATAGACCAGCGCAGTCTACAAGATCGCGATGGTCAGAAAATAGTGCTGCACCGATGTGTGTCCCGTTGAGCGAAGAATCACAGAGTATAGAGCACGGTACTCGAGAGAGAGACTTTGCTAACAATCAAAGTATATATGTAGTATCATGATGCTGTCGAGAAACTTTCGTTTCTGATCTGGATGCAGACATGTTCAACTGAGCCACTTGCCTTATTCGATCACTTTGAAGCTGATGATAAAAGCTGAGAAAATTAGCTGGTACATTATTCGTGTGTTTTGGTTATCGCTTGTGCTCTGAGTGCGTGAAAGTACATCGCATTGTCAGGGGTAAGATTAGTATCCACCTGCGTCAGGAGCGCTTATGATTAGTGGTTTATCTCGAGCACATCAAAGAGATTGAATGGGCGTCGCCGCAGGGTGGGGCCGTTCAACTCTTTCAATTTTTGCTATCAGTTCATACATGACGCGTTTGGAACAGGACGTGAACCGTGTACTACAATTTCCTGACTGCAAACGGTAGGGTGGGTCGCGGGAGGTTGTAAGTGTGCCTGGCGCGGAACTAGGTGGGTGTGGGTGGAGGCGGTTTGTCGTGGAGCGAGGGGAGATCTCGGAGACTAGTATAAGGCCGGGTTAGGGAGCAGACGGAGAGTGCATACCTTTAGAGCAGTATACGGAAAATCCGGTGCGTCAGCCCAAGACAGCATGCCTCGTCCCACTCTTCCCCAAAGAGTCTTCAACATCGTTCAGCCCCATTTATTTTCGGCTGGTCTCGAAAAGCATTTTCTATTATGACGATGTAGAACGCACAGCTTTGCGTGTCGTGGCGTTACCTGCTACTTTTGGTGCCTGGTGGTTTTGTGGATCGTTTCGCCTGTTGCCGAGCAGTAGTGACGCTCATAATCATGTGTCTTAACGGCGACGCACGCTGAGGGGGGCGGAGAGGGAGGAAGCGGAATGTAACGGTGAGGCACTGAGTGAATAGTTGGAACAATTAAGGCGAAACTGATTCAATGGTGGCACTGGGTATGTCTGTAGTGTTGCCACCGAGGGTCGCTGCTTCACACTAACCGTATGGTAGAGCAACTGAAAAGCTTTACAATATCAATGCTGAATGAGCTTCGATGATGTTGAGTGGGGCTGGGGTGTAACAGATAGAAAGCACGGGATTATCTTGGCCGATTGGAAATTCCTGGGGAAACGCGATTGGAGATTTTATGACGAAGAGTGAAAACATTACAGTTTTAGATCGCCGTCATTAGGGGCAAAAATTGTTGCGAGGTAATTCATTATATAAAGTAATTGAGGAATGACCAAAGTTTAAGATTTTGAGGTTGTGCGCTGTCGTGTCGCTTCATGTTGTTCTGACGTCTTGGTTGACGGAACATTAAAGCTCCAGCGGAGCACGACATCCCAAGCTCCCATTGGAAATTAAGCCAGCATGTGATAAATTGATCGAAATTGAGCTTTGAAGATTATTCAGAAGAGTGCTGAGATGAAATTCCGACAGCAAACCGGTAAAGACGAGCGAACAAAAAAACTACTGAGAGAGGTTGTTGACGTCGTGAGCTTTTTTAATACATGAAATTTATTTAATAAAAAAAGTGTTACCATTTTGTAAATGACATAAATATGATATTTAATGCCGCATAAGATACTTTATCCCCGTGGATCGAGAACGAAAGGATAGTGGGCAGCGCTTAGCCAAGAAATGGGCGACTGGCTAGGGTGGGGGTCAACCTCAAGTCTTTTGACCCCGCAGCGAAGGGCAGAAAGATTTCTGAAGATACTTTGGAACTTAATCTCAAGAAAGGAAATCTGGGGAGGCGAGAGTCTCGGACCGTTGTAGTCTATCGGAGAAGAGTGTTTCTCATGTGCGAGGCAGTTAGGCGAGAGAGGTAGGAGTCTCGAAAAAGAATGTCGAGTGAAGTTGGGTGTTGCGGGGAGATGAGGCTCGGAAGCGGCGCGAGCGGTCCAGGTGACTTGGCGCGTCCTTTGGACGCAGGCATGTCACATGAAGTTTCAAATGATACAGTGGCCGTGCGTGTGCACGATAAAGGGCAGCTATATGGAGAGTAAAGACAGGCGAGAAGAGTATAGAGAAATCGTATTGAAGGTAACAGGACGTATATATAGAGAGATGAGGGTTATGGAGCATGAGGAGAATGAGACCGTAAGGGAAGATATACGGGATGCTGAGAGTATGAGACCGTGCTGATAGAGGAGATAAAGGAAACAGCAGAGCAGTTGAGGGATGAGATGGAAGATGAATGACACGTGAAGCAGTAGGAGGAAGCGGAAGGAAGACGTTGATTAGTGAGCTGTGGAAGAGACGTGGTACGAGCTGGGTGGACAGAATAGAGGTATGGTGGGCAAAGGTTTCAACGGTGGCAGGAAAAGCCTCCATAGGGTGAGGGGGAGGGCCCACGGAAGGGGCAGGTACGACTGCTGAGTAACGACTCGGAGGAGGGGCCGGTAACTTCCGCAGGGACGGGAAAGCACTGAAAGAGAAAGAGTATCTCAGTGGCTCAAAGGTGTTAGCCGGTTGGAAGTTCTCGGTTGCAGGCGGAACAAGTGGGGTATGATCAGAGAGATGAGGCGGCTTGTGCGGATTGGGTATAGGTTGTGGAAAACGGTCAAGGCCGGTGCTGTGAGATTACATGAATGAGTCGAGGAAGGAAATAATAAGTGGTGTACTATACTATAAATATATATTTTGTTTACACGATGAGAAATGAGGAAGTGGGACATGTGAGATACGGATTTATGGAGGGACGACTAGCACTAAGGCCTCACAGACAAAGGAGGCTTGTCGACGGCGATCTTAATGGGGCGTATGTTGCGGGCGAGTAAATACTGCTCGCGATTCTATAGTCATTGGCAGTCGCGGGATTCAGTACGGGGGATCGGGGGTTGAGGTTCAGATGTTTGGGGTGAAAAACGGGAGGACGGCCGTTTCCAAACCGATTCGGATGTCTGGAAAGGACAGTATCAGAGCGGAAGAGCAAAAATAGCATCCAGGTACGACATTAGACAATCTCCACGACATGAAGTACGCTACAAAAGATCAGACGTGTTTTTGGAGGATGAAAATAGGGACCGGTGCTCAGTCCATTTCACATCAGTTGGGATAACTGCTCTCTCATTGCATTTACGATATTTCATTGATAGTTGTCTCGACACTTACTAATAATCCGTTTAAAAGTCTACTTTGATCTCAGTTTACCGTTTTTGTCAAGAAAGTTAATGTTGATGACTCCAGTCATGAAAATTGCATCACATATTTGGGGCATCAGGAACAAATAAATAAAGACAACAACTGCACAAAAGTGCATGGAAGTCAGTAAAATGTCGGTTTGTGTATGATTATTTCAATCTTATTTAAAAGAACGGTTCATAATTCACGAACCGTTCATTGGACAGCATTCCATTGAGATGGCCATACCACTATATATAATATGCTAATGGCATTTCCCATAAAAGCATGCACATTTATTTAAAACGAAAGCATTTCCTTTGATTAATTCCAACCGAATGTGCTCCTCTCCTTGTTTGCAATTGAATTGAAATTTCGTTGCGTATTAATGTTTTTATTGAATAGTTTGGATACAGCTTTGTACTCATGTAAATAAGCGAATTTGTTTCAAAACTATTTATAGATGAAAACCATGCATTTTATTTGTTCCGAGCCCTAGTTCGGAACTCTTCGTTTGTTCAGAGCTTCGTTTCGCTTCACAAGAATTGCGTTTGCAGTTTCGACCTACAGATGATTTAATTTGGTCACATCTTTATTTATTTATATACTTGCATAATGATGTGATAGTAAACAATTCAAACCAGTGTGTTATACTCGTAGTCTGGAATTGTGTCGAACATTTTAATTAAAAATAATAATACAGATATATAAAAGCAGTTCTTTGTTAATAAAGCTAAAAGACATATTTAATACGAGCGAAATGAATAATAGCGGAAAGAAACGTCCACTAGGTGAATATCAGGGTGAAAATTCTGGCGAGAACCAAACAAAAAGACGGAGATATGACAATGTTGTCCTCGTAAGAGGTCGACGAAGGAGGCGCAATAGGAACAACGCCGTAAATAATGATGCAGCTGCTGTACCACAAAGGGACATCAGAACTGGTGGAGAAAGTTCCAGTAATCTGCAGTCCAGACCCGTCACAGCAGGTGAAAACATTTAGGAGGAGAATCGCAAGGCAGCATACACATGTTATTTATAATACCTTGTATAAAAACTACTTTGTAGGAAAAAGAAAGAAACCCGGAGATGAGCAGCCAGTTGTTCCACCTGAAGACAAGTCTGCTGATGAAAATGACATTATTAGTGAACTCACCAAGCAATTCAAAAAGGCTCGACTTCGTCCAGTCTTTTTCACCATTTCATCATTTGTTGAGCAAACAGTGGACGAAGTTGGATTTACAATGGCTGATGAGCCTGAAACAACTGAAGTTACCATCAGACTAAGCCTTCCCATTAGAGCCACTCGTCACCACGTGGAAAATGCAGAACTATCAGATGAAGCCTCTTTGACATTATCGCAGAATGTAAATGCAGGCAATGCAAATGTCAATGGAAGTTCAGGAGGAACATTAAATAGCACTGCCGCTGAATTGGGTGATAATTATACGACCACGTCTTCAGTCTTTGTTTTCAAAGCTGGAAGAGTGGATAATGACGGAGATGAGGACGGGGAAAGAAAATTTAAAAAGATGAAAACTTCGCAAGATTAAAAATGCTGTCGGTGATTCATTTAATATTTAATTTGGTTTCTTAAATGTGATTAAGGTATTCCTTCAATTCAAACGTCACAAAAGTACTTCTGCAATTTTTCTCGTCGTAATAAAACTATACACCATAAGTTAAAATAGAAAAATCATATCATATATAGACTATAGATCTATACATTTATGTATTATAATATTTATAGATATTTTAAGAATAAAGATATTTTAAATGGGCAGCTAGCATTTATTTTTGTTTTGATAAATACATTCAAACGGCCTGGCTCATTATGATAAAATGATAATCAGAAATACTGCCACAAATGGAATTCAACAATGAATGTGGGATTGTAACAAACGAACGTCGAGCCTGATGATTGTTTAATGGGATTGTTTTCTATACATAGGCCATAATCAGTTTAGAATCTGGTGATCGTGAGTTCCGCATGCATAGTCCCAGCAAAAAAATGTTTGTACATTATTGATGGTCTCATAATATGAAATTTTAGTATGCTATTAATTTTAACCGCAAATAGCAGACACTTGTATTGATTTACATGTCCGCAACCAAAATGAACACTGTAATTCTCAAGGTCATCATCATCCACCTCTGCTTGAGTTAACACTGGAAAATATGATGATGCAGCTTCGTGAAAGAAAATTTCAGGCCTCTGCAAATGCTTCGGGGATTAGTATCATTATATACATACATACATTTATTACTCTTGTCGCATTCAGGGTAAGGTAGTATATGTTCCGTAAAAAAAGTCGACTCATTAACGCGTACCTTTACGACACGACCAGTTGCAATTATTGCATATTTGAGTAGCCATTCCGAATTACTTTTTTGTTTTGATTTTTTTCTATAAATGAGTACTTACCAGGTAAGCAATGTCACAAGTCGACAAAATAAATTTACTTTATGGCCCATGCTGATGGTTTTATGGGCAAGGTATGCAAATTAATAGCACATTTAACAATAAGTTTTCTTATTTGTGCATTTGACTTTAGATTTCATATTTTGTTGCAGGATCAAATTACTACAACGCGCGTAACACTTCATCTCGCTTTAAGCAAGTGCTGCTGGATAGTTTCTCCAAGCAGCAATTAGCAAAAAGGAAATCATTCGCACTGAAAAGGTTCACTACTTGCCCACGCATCTCTCGGATTGTACACACACTTCCCGTATCACATTAAACCGAGCCATCTGCAAGTTGCAAACTAACAAAAGAGCAGTTGAAGTCAAGGATCATCCTATCCTCTGCCTCTGTATATCTATCAAAATCCATCCAGCCAACCAAACGCGAGTGCATTGCATGAAATAGCATTTTTTGTAGAAGAGCAGAGGCAAGCGAACTCTCACTATTGCTTTTGCTAGCTCCTTTAGCCGATCTGGGCTCTTCTGAGACTCTGGATTTCTTTCGGAACAACTAGAATCTAGTGTGGAGTGGTCATGTTCAAAATCCATAAAAGCTTTAAAAATTCCATGTACAAACCCAGGCTTATATCCTGTCTTGAAAAGAAGCAGCTGCTAAAATGTACTGCCTGTTCCTATCAAAAAACTTTTTATGCACTATATAGCAACAACCCATATCATATCATCATCATCATCATCCTGAGCTGTCTGTACATACCATAAGCACTTTTACACTGCTCCTTTCTTCTGCTTTTATTTTGCCCATAATAATAACACAAATAAAAATGTACACTCACATCCTGTCTACAAGAACAACGTAAAGAACGGATTCTGAGGAAAATCATTCTTTTTCAGTTGAATTCCATTCGGAGAAGATAGTTTTCGGTAAAATCATTAAGCATAAATCTCAGTTCATATTATAGTACTCCATACATTTTGTCCCATTTTGTCACCACCGTCCTATCGTCTTTTTGACAGGGTAAACTTCTCTTTGTGATTCAATAGATTGACGCGTTTTTTGGGAATGTGGAATGCAAACAAGAAGAGTATAGAATAATCAGTGCCTCAACTTTCTAACATCTTGATCGATATTATTTGATTAGATAATCCCATGATAATAAAGCACTTTTGTCCGCACAATATTTTTTCTTCAATTCCAATTTAAACGCTCATGACCATTGTGACTGTGCTACCGAAATCGATTCAATAATAATGATAACTTTGATGGAATGTACATACTTTCAAACAAATTGTTTTATACCTGCATGAAACTCTATTCTATTTGTTCAAGAAAAAAAGCAAAAGCAACAGGGACTCTCAAGACCCAAAACTTTATTGATCGATAATCTATTGATTTTTATTCAATATTAGTATTTTTTTCAATGGAAAATATCGTAAATTTGTACTGCATACTTATTCCAATGTAGAAATAGAGACATTATTTGCAGGCCCAGAATTTTACTCACGAGCTTGTTGTTCTGATTTGGAACAATATATTTGAAAGTAACAGGCGTTTTTTTTGTGTGACTGATAATATTGAGAATGAATATTATGCATGCATTTGATAGTAATATTGTTAAATGAAATTTATTTCATGAGGTGTCCTTTGAATTTTTGTTTGTTCTAAAGATCCCTTATCCATGATACGTGTGCACTAGTAAGTGATTTGAAGGTGCAAAGTATCATTACTGAGAAATGAGACATCCAGTGTCGATTATCATAGTTCACGGAAGACAGGAAACCATCAAGTGTGTATGCTCGAATGATATAGAATAGCAGGTAAGCCAAATTTTTTCATGATATTATGATATTGGTATGAAATGAATGATCATAAATGAATTCATAAAGGTAGTCAACATTGGAGAATGGTAATATATACTTTTTAAGACGCGATGAGTTTATTTGAAATTTTCAAGAAATTTTGATTTTGAAAAAGACTGGAGCAAAAACTCAGCCAAAATGAAAAACTGCAAAGAAACAATCTAGCTCATCTCAGCTAACTTTTCTGCTTCACCCTAATTCTAAACTCAGCCGAATGATCGAAAACAGAAGATAGCAAGGGTTGAAGATCTGGCCGGTGAAAACTTATCGAATTAATTTACTTCTTATAAAAGGCCCCATATCCCAAACCGGCGTATGCTGGATATCCAGAGTATGCGGAGTATCCGGAGTAGGCTGGATAAGCGGCATATCCTCCATAGGTGGCAAGCCCTCCATTATAGAGACCTCCATAATAATATTGGGCGGAACTGGTGGCAATTACGGCGACCAAGACAAGGAGAGCGAACTGAAAAGAAATTTCAAAAATTAGATTCATTGTACAATTTCCAGTTCCCTAAATTTCCACGAAATGGAAAGATGGAGGATAAAATAAGAAACTTACAAGGCGAGACATGTTGAAGAAGTTTGGGGTTTTTGGTGGTTTGCTTGAGAGCTAAATTTGTCAGATTGCAACTGCTAAAATGTTTTGATACTGAATCAGAGCCGATAATCGGCCTTTTATACTACTAGCTGGAATCTACTCCACCCTAAAAGAAGATGAGCGAAAACGTTATAAGAAAAAATTATTCCGTGAGATGGTCATTATCATGCGGGATCAAGTTTTGGAAGGTTCTGGGTCCAGGTAGGGTACATTGGAATTATCCGTTGCTTGAAAAAAAATTGGAAAAGGGAATGGACTAAAAGTGAATTTTCCAGTAGATATCATGACACGATAGCGTTAGAAAGCCTGCAAATAACCATCCACGTAAAGATTTTTGCCTGGGGGTAATAATGTTGTAATGCAAAGCGATAAATCTATCAGTTTTCTTCTTTCTGGATAATCGTTTTATTGAACACAAATATGTATGAGAGCAAAATAAGCAGCATGATGAAGTTGATACAATTTACAATTATCTGACGTCATCAGACATGTCAGTGTTGATTGCGATCCGGCGTTATTCTGACCACCTTCCACCTATATACCTTGATGATTGTCCAGTTCTTTGAGCAAGCTTCACTACCTTATGCCAACAGACAGAAGCTAGCTAATCAATAGGATGTGTAATGCTAACAGAAATTACAGGGACCTAAGGCATGTCGTTACGCCTTACCAAGTAACCAATCTCAGAACTGGATCAGGCTGATGGCAAAAAATATTTTTTGCACTGATGAGGCAACGTAGGACTACAATCATATAACTTTTTCCTTAATTTGCATATTTTTTGCAGAGTTGTTTTTCGGACCACATTGTCTTGACTGAAAATGGGCATCATCTTCTTTTTGCATAGTTGTTTATTTGGTACACCTCGTGGCATGGGCATCTATCAAGATAATATATAGGGCAGTAATGTATAATTGTGTTGTACTTTAATTTTGCATAAAAGAAGGGATTGATCATGAGATGATTGGTATCTCATCTCCAGGTTGTATTTGTATATATACAGACTGCTTTGACCAGTTTTTTTATAGCTGATGAAGTAGAAACACCATGCATCATGTTTGGTATGATTATATAGATATTCAGGATTTGATCACCTGTAATTATACTATAGTAATAGTTTGATTGAGCTTCGCTTATAGACTATCAAAATTCCATTCAGGTTGATTATCCAGTACCTATACATATTATATACCTACACACACATGCCAGTCGTCAATCAGACATTTAGGTAGGCATAGAGCCGGTAACTTTGGGCTCGGCAGGTCAATACGTTGTGTGAAGGTCATACAGTTACCTACATGTATGAATTACCTAAAGTATGAATTTTCAAGAGTTTAGTCACGTGTTTGATCAACTCGTGTGGATTTAGCTGACGGATGTCTAGACATCCGGAAAATTATGTTGAATTTTGGCCTAGGTGTTGACGCATAAAACTTTTTTATGCAATGCACGCACAATTTCTACTGCATCCGGGAATGCTGAGAAGAAGGTGAAGCATTCGATAGCCTAGTACTTGTACTTGCGTAATTCCTGATGGATTTTGAAAGGTACATAATACGATAATGTTTTTGATGTGACATAATAGCGTACACCTACTGTTGCTTGATCATAATGAGAAAATTGAGAAATCAAGTTGGTTTGCTCAGAGTTGATTGACGAAATTTTTAAAAAAACATTGAAAGGTTGACTGTTAACAAATTTGATGCTTGCATTTTTGTACTAATTAACAATATATATTAAGTTGTTTACAATTTTAAAATATGACTTGTTTACTCCATTACGCACGACGCAAGCAGAAATTGCAGCGCTATTGTTTTGAATCATGCTAGTTTGGCAATGATAATGAAAGAAAAGCATTATGATTTATGATAAGGAACGGACTTGAACTGCATACAAAAATGTTTACCTTCAAATATTTCATGAATGTCAAATGCGAACAACTTTTAAAGTCAAAGAGTAAACAGTCCTAACTCCTAACCGTATAGGCTCCAAATAAATTTCTATAAATACAGCTTTTTTGGTTTGAGCTCATAAGCTTTAATTTTAATCCGTCTCAAAAAGGGTTCGGTCGGTGGATTGGAGGAACAACGGCAAGTTTTGTTAAAGGTGAAGGCTTAAGGTTAAAATTAGCCAAATAAACCTTGCGGGTTAAAAATGCTTTTAATTTAGACCAACCCCGACAGACACATGCTGTTTTGAATTCAAATACTTATCACATCCTATATAAATGGTACTTGAAAAAAAACATTCCCCAGAACTTGATATTGTTGTTGATGTACATAACTCGTACTTGAACGATTGTTATAAGCCCCTTGCTCATGAAAATCATCATGAATGTTGAAATATCAAACGAGAAGTAAAAATGTTAAATACGAATGTAGAGGCGGAACATACTCATATTATAATATCTGAATCTGACTGCATCGCTCATGTGAAGCTGATTGCATTCTGTGTCCTTTTGTTTCATTGTTCTATTCCAAGCAACTGGTTTTTGTATAGTTGATTCTATATGACATGACACTTGAGTTCATAATAGGTATATACAGTCTCCGTCTAAAAATTCCAGTCATGCTAAGTTTATATATGGTACGCTTGAAAAAGCCGACAGTTTTGTGGTTAAATGCACATAAAAATTCTCACTTGATATAGACATACATGCATACGTATATACTTTGCCTGCAAATGTGCATTTTCTTCCAAGAGCATTTTTATTTTCCTACTTTACATAATATTCTTGGTCACGGTCATGATCACAATCATAAATTCGACCAAACGCCAAACCAAGGAGTAAAATATCGCGTTCTCTGAATGCTCATCCTCCTTGCGACTCTCGTGACTTTTTCGCAAATATACTTTTCAAGATGCCATTTTTTTGGTTAAAAATGCAACTCTGCGAGCCAAGAATATATTTGGGTAGTAGTTCCATAGGGAAGATGCAAAGGATTTAATTTAATGTAAATGCAAGATTGCAAAAAGTAGATCTGCCTTCTCCAGTTTCCAGTAGAATATAAAAACCTTTATTTTTTTATTATATATATCGACCCTTGTTTTTTATTGTAAACTACATAATAATCAGAAATGGTTTGTAGAATTAGTTGTATAGTAAAAACTTTTAACAATGTGAAAATTGGTTTAATACTTTAGCTTATTTTTCAAGAATTCGAAAACAAGAAAGTACTCTAGGTGGTTTAGCACTACGAACGAAATGAACAATAAACATGGATGGTTTGTCACAGTTATGCTAGCAATAAACTCAACACATTATTACACAACATCAACAATTGAGAAGCAGGTTCTCTCGTTCAATATATAAAAAAATGTTTTTGAAGCTATCATGTGACAGAAAAGTAATAAAAATGGTAACATCTGCAAAACATGTTTTAAGCCCTTGTATCAAGCAGGATTTGTCCTATCCAGAGAATTCTGTTCGTTACGTAAGAAATGCAGATATTTATATTTGTTGGCAGTCAAAAATCTAGTTCGTTTAAAAGTCATGGAAAGGACAAACTCAAAACTCTTGGATAAAAATTAGTTGATTGCATAACAAGTAGTCGGTGAGTTTGGACTGAGAAAGGGAAAATTACTTTTGAGATGGGAAATAACTGGGTATAATGTCTTGTGTTGTTTTGTATGTATAGTTTGATTGAATACCTGTGTGCTTCGCTATGCACATGTTATTTCTTAATATAAAAAGAAGATATTTATATATAAATGTATAACAACACCCTGTTTGAATATTAACGAGCAGCATAGTATCCGCCCTCAATACCATTCTTGCTCAAAACAACTTGCCACAATTGGAACTTTCTTGATTTAAAAGCTCCAGCAGAGAACTGCAAGTAGTATTTCCACATGCGAAAAAACTTGTCCCCATACTTGTTTTCGAGCTTGGGCCAACTCTTGATAAAGTTATCATACCATGATAGTAGCGTTAAACTATAGTCATTCCCAAAATTTTGCCAGTCCTCAATAATAAATTGCTTTTCAATATGCTCAGTAATGTGTTTGTAATAGGGTAAAATTCCATTTGGGAAAATGTATGTGTGAAACCACGGCTCAATTTGGGGAACATCGTTATGGGCTACTCCGATTGTGTGGAGAAGGAAAATACCATCTTCTTTCAGGCAACGATGAGCCGTGCTGAAAAATTCTTTGTAGTTGTTATGTCCTACGTGCTCAAACATGCCTACTGAGACAATGCGGTCGAATTGTTCGTTAAGGTCACGGTAGTCAACAAGTCGGATTTCTACTGGGAGTCCAGAACAGTTTTCTTGAGCGTAGCGAGCTCCCTCTTTGGAAATGGTGATTCCGACAACATTGACCCCATAGTTTTTGGCTAAATGCTTACAAAGACCGCCCCACCCACACCCAACGTCCAAAACTTTCATGCCCGGTTTGAGCATCATTTTCTTGGCAATGAGATCCATTTTGTCTTGTTGAGCTTCTGTGAGATTCTTTGCGGTCCGCCAATATCCACATGAATAGTTCATTTCCGGATCTAGGAATGACTCAAAAAGGTCATTGCCTAAAAAATAAAAAGAAGGAAATTGCAATTTAATATTTTTCTGAATTTCTTTTCCTAAGACAGAAATTGAAAATATAGAAAAGTGAATTTACTCACCAGTATCATAATGCTTCTGACCGACCTCCCATGCTTTTTCTTTAGTCTGAAGATTGAAAAAATGAAGCTCAATAAAGTTGAGGAATCTGTTCCAAGGATTCATGTAGAATCTGTAGATTCCATGTTTCATCGTTCTGTTGGTGAGCTCCACAATATCATCACAGTCCCACATGCCTTCCATGTAGCCTTCTCCCAGTCCCATGGATGCGTTGTTGGCAACCCTCGCAAAGAAGTCTTTATTGTGGACTTTGATATCCCATGGCTTCGTGCCGTTGATGGTGACACCACCCCTTCTGTACACCTTTGTGATGACTTTCTCGAACCGATTTAAAAACAGTCGGATGAAAATTCCCTCAAGTGCCTTGTATAAATGCACAAAGGCCACCACAATTTGGTGTGCTACGTTTCCCATTTTCACTGGCTTTTTTATGTCACAAAAAATATATTTAATGAAAAGTCAGTAGCCAGCTTTAAAAATGTCCGCAGCACTAGAGCTATAGCTCAAGTTTAGGAGTAACCCACTTTCAAAATCCGTATTTAGAATTCGAAAGGCACAAAAAGGGAATGCGACAAGGAGAAACTGTAAACTGCTCGTCACATCACTGTACTAACTCAAAATTGACTGATGGTGATGTACATGTATCACGACGACGTCTGCATCTGCAGCTCCTGTTGTGAGCGGTGTCACTAGCAAAATACGCTTTCTAATCGCCTCAAGTGCTCATTTTAATACTCTCTGACTGTCGATGGTCCCTATGTAAATGTGACCGAAATCAAAACGCATGAATTTTTATCATTCTCAACCGTCTATCCCTAAAATGTAGTTGCGGAAGGATAAAGGAAGATTCGCGTTTGGGATAAGGGAATAATGTCCAACTGTGCTGAGATTTAACTTTCAGAAGGCAGGAGTATGCATATTAAATGAAATGCGTAAGTGCATTAGGAGACACGCACTATGCACCCTAAGTATATTATAAGGGTGCTTGACGTTTGTCCGTTTATTTGTCAAGTTACTTTTTTAACTCAACCCTTTCAAAAAGCTTTTACAACAATGCTTTATCCGTTCTCTTAAGAAGCCCATAATACTATCTAATATAGAAATATAATACAATGAATGAAAATATTAATATCCTTAGTACACATGCATGTACTATTATAGTGAAAGGATTGTGTTTATACGACTGTGAGACATGGGTACATAAAAAAAGATATCCGTTATAGGACACATGCTGACTGACCAAACAGGTACCGCTCTCAAATATGCGTAGTTGATGATCTAGCATTGGACTGGCTAGGAATAATTATCTTTTTCGACATATCGTTTTGCCAAAAAACAGCATTACATAAGTTAAAAGAACATTTATAAAGATATAGCATCCGCACCTACTTGCATATAGTTTGTGCACATATTTTGTCATCCAAAAAATGAAGTGCAAACAAAAATTATTCATAAAAACAAATTCAGTTCAAGGGGAACTTAGAATAAGATGAGATGCTGGGATCTCTAGATGTGTTTTTTTTGTCATTTTTCATTCATGCATAAACAAAAAGGCGGAAGGAAAAGAATAATGCATTTTTTTGCATCAATGCACGAACATGTATACTATGCATGCAAGCCACAGACGTGCAATTTATTTTGTCTGTCTATAAATATAGGTACATATTATATAAGAAAATTGCATACGCGTTGATGCATAATTTATGTCAAGTTCATTTTTGACCGTGGCTTTATCACGAAATACCGTTGTAATAATAACCATTTCCTTTACATGATTAGTGATGATATTTTACACACTTGTGCACATCTGCCTTTTGCATCTTGTTTGTATGTACATAATTTTTCTTCAATCATGTATATATAATTAAATGCAACGTTATAAGTCAGATGAACACGTGTTTTCTTAAACCTGATATTATAGATTGAGATAATGATAAGAGATGAGGAACAATAATTATTACTTACGATTATCTGGTTAATGACTTGGCCACACATAACTGGTGATGATAACATACAACATCTTACATGACGATTATTTTCGCTTATAATGCGTAAAAGTTGCATTGCGTGAGGGAGCACTTATTTTGCAACCTCCACGCACAAGTGAAATGTTCAGATAGCAAAAAAGATGCCTTATCACTAATTCATTACAAATTACAAGACATTAATGATTGGATCCCAACAATTGGACATCATAAATTATTGTTGTCTCAAATCACACCATTCAATTTTCGAGATATTTGTATCACAAGTAATTGTATTTGGTTATCTAACGAAAAGTACAAAAATATACAATCTTGAACAACTGTTTGTTGAAAATTTCAAGGAATCTAATTGTTTGGTAGGCAGATTATTGGAAACTAGATACTTAGATATGCGAATAAAAATCTCAGCATTAGATAAATAGCTTACAATACACGCCTTCGTCAAAGGTCATAGTTTGTGTGATATAATGTAGATGAAGACTTTGACCTAAACTTAAACAAATAATTAAATGATCACTTATCCAATAATAATAACTATATTGTGGTAATACATTCTGTTGTTTGAGGAGTTAACTGGCACCTTTTACATTGCTTGTTATCTGCTGCTGCTGCCGCAACTGGTCTGGGCAAAACATTTGGAATGTTGAACGGAATTAAATGAATCTATTAGTTTACTGTCCCCAAGTATTGTAGATTCTACCTCATATCCGTCATAAAATGTATAGGAATCTCCCTTTTTATTTGACTTGTTCTAAATGACCATCAAATTATTCCTGCTTACTGACCCTAATAATAACAAAAATCATTTTAAACAGGTCAGTAACAAACCAGCTAAGATAGCAGAATGAGTCTGCTGGAATCTAACACCATGACCGGACCTGATAGTCAATTAAGTTATTTTCGATGTCAATGCAGTTACTGCACGCAATGAACGAGTTAAAAAATCAAGTTTTTTTTATGTGTAAGACTGGGCTTCGAACCTAAAAGCTTTTTTTACTAGCATGTTCTATACCGTTTATAGACAAGGGTTAAGGTTGTGCTGTTTGTCAAAGAAAATCCTTCTTGTACATTCATATTCGAATTCGTGACAACCATTACCTAAACTTGCAAAGTGTAGTACACTGTTTGTCTTGCAATAAAAATTACATCATAAAGATTTAATGCTCTTTTAGCTCTTACTGAGGATGTCTTTATGTCTTGTGCCATGTGCGATCTGCAAGTGCAGTGGAAGAAAAAAGGAATGCAATATATGCATGATAAAAATGGTGAGACTATTAACAGATAATTAGGTTCAGTATCGGCAGACATGTCGTAAAGCGTGAAATACTAACTTGCTATATGGAAATAATATACAAACTTAAATTGAACTACTCTCGCGAAAAAAAATCGACCCTTTCCCTATTAGCATTGTCATTCATATTGGTTATTCAAAGGTTGAAGGTGGTTTATAATTCGCTATAATTACGCAGTATACTACACAGTCTTGTTAAATGTTGTTTAAAATAAATAACCAATGCTTTACTTAGCCAATGCCTGATTTTGACATTAAAGTAATTTTGGTATAACAAGTATGACTAGTTGATCTTCCTAGTTTCTAAATGACATACAACAACCCGCAGCTTTATATAGGTATATGGGTTTAGGACAGAAGGTACCATAAAAATTAACGATTCGAATAAATGCATTTTTTACTCCCTTTCCAAATGCCTTGTAGCCGCGTGATGTAATAAGTAAACCAGTCATCAACATTGATAAGGAAAATTGCGTCGAGGAAAGATTCTTCTGACGAGATACAAAAGCCAGTGCATTATACTTTGGTTATCTAAATAAATATGAACAGTTCTAATTTTAACATGGGTCACTTTAAACAAAGTTATAAGGAACATGATTATCAAATGAATTATGATGATATTTGGTGCATGAGTATCCTCTACTACAATTATTATACAAATCGCCATCATGCAGATTGAAACAAAGCTGCTAGGTTGGCCCCCTCCTTATATTCTTTATAGTACTGATAAGAGACATGATATTTTGCAAGGATAATGACACTTTAGGGTTTCATTCTTCATCATGCGGACATACGGTCACGCGCCAAGGTTTTGACTGTTAAATGTCCATATAAAATGAAATGAATAAAACACCCTCATTATGTCATGTTATAAGAACAATGGAAGGAAGGAAATCACATTTGAATAACACTTTAGGTCATTTATTTGAATTTCAGAAATGTTTTTTTTAAATTGAACAAATGAACATTAAAATTTGAATTATCAAGGAAGCATTCCAATTCCAACTACACATAATTTCATATTTAATACACATTAAAACTTACTTGGAATCTATTATGGTAGTTTTTTGGGAATATAAAAGTACAACTTTATGAATGTATTCAATTGACATTATTTTATTTCTTAAATCTCCCTAAAATAAAAATTTCTGAACTATCGTTTCGACTGCTTTGAGGTTTATGCCTACTCACCTTTTCATAATACTTCTCCATCACACTCTCCAACCTCTTGACTTCACTCCCATCCCAAACCTTGGCGAGAAAGTGGCCCCCAGGCTTTCCATTCTTAACGGCAAAGACCAACGCAGCTTCAACCAACCTCATAATTCTGGGGTGATCCGTATCCCTCTGTCCAGTTGCATTTGGAGCCATGTCACTCAATACAACATCAACCATTCCATTCATTTCTCCACTTTTAGACTTGACTTCATCTTTCTTGACATTTACATTGTTATTCTCTCCTTCCACTACTTCTCTCTCAGCGGTTTCCTGTAGCCCTTCTTTTATATATGGTTGATCTCCTTCAACTTTATCCATACTTCTTGCTGCCAAAATAGCTTTAATCTTCTCCACTGATTCCACACTCGTAAAATCACATCCGTCCAAGAATATTGCTCCCTCAAGAGGGGCAATAGGAAGCAGATCTATTCCAATCACAGTTCCAATTTTTCGCTTCTTTACCACCGCTGCAAAGCATTCAAAAAGACACACAAAGATTCATTTCGACATTTTCTGCCTTTTCACAAGTATCCCTTCCATTCATAATTTCCATTTCCACAAACTCTTCTTTTGCTCGCTCGTTCTCTTGAGTCTTCTGTAGAGTTGCAGAAGATGCATATAATTCTGAACAAAGTGAGACGCTAACAGGAAAGCCGAAATACCCATGAGTTCCCCAAGCAGGTGAGTGGAAAGGCACGAAAATGAAAATGAGCATTCTCTTGTCTAACTAAAAGCACATGCACAATGCAAGCAATCCAATCCCTTTATGTATAAAGTGGAGCGGAATAGCATCGCATCGGCATCAGCATCAGCCCTACCGAGTGATGCGATACCTACGTCTTCTTGCAAATGCCTATCTACACTCCATCCAATGTATGAAATGAATGGCCATGGAGATTCCGTTTACCTTCAACCTTCTCCCGAATTCCAGATGAGCATAATAGTTAGGTACTTTCCCAATATTGAGAGCTAGTTTTGGGGATTTTTTAGGTACTTTACTGCTTTTGAATCGGTTTGATAACTATTATAATTATTGATAATCCCATTTCATAAATCTGCAAAAATCTGCTTTGTTCGTGGAGCAGATGGTAGTGTTGGTCTTTGTGTTTATTAACGTCGCAATATAATATTGTATTGAACTTTGTTCATTCATACAGAAGACTGCAGCCTTTCTCTTTTAATATAAAATATTTAGATTTTTGATTGGGGAGTTTGTTAAGTTTAATAATAAATAAACAAGCTTGAATTTAATCTTACAAATAATTAAAACGATAAGGGATTCGATTGGAGTTGATATTTTTGTACTAATATGTATTTTTTTTGTTTGGTTTTACAGATCTCTTTAGTTCAAGTTTGAGAAAGTGAGAAAAACAAGACGGCACCTGGACTAGGATTCTTAGTTAAGGATAATTATTAAGACATTGGAAAGATTTGGGTTAATTCTAAGTAATATTGCTGAAGAAAATCGCTCAAGTTACGCCGTAAAGAATGAATCGTTACGTGACTGATTATGTCAATGGGCGAGGAGTGCTGAATTACTGGGGGTTTACACCTGCATTGGACCTGAGCTCTCTCATCGGTAATTGTGTAACTAAATAGAATTGGAATAACTCAAGAAAATGGGTTTTGATGAAAATGTTATTTGCATTTCAGATGTAACGCCTAATAATGGAGATTCCAAGCGGCATATAAAAATTTACTTTGACGGGCTATCTGATTCCCGTCACATTCTTCAAACCCTTGCGAAAGGGTTGTCGAAGCAAGATGGACTGGAAATGCAGGTGAGTTTGTGATTTAAAATTGAGCAGTACAATCCTTCCATTCATAAGTACTAATAATTTTTCTGTTTGCTATTTTCAGTTTTATATATCGGAGAGTAACATGTGTATATATGCTCGTCAGCTAGTCCTTCTGCAGATAGCATTTGCACCGTTGACAAGAGTAGGACTTCATGAGAAAGTTTGTGCCTTCATGGAGCTTCATGGGAATCTCTGTATACGACCACAAACTAAGCGGATTTTGAAAGAGATTTGTGAAGAGTTAATCATGTAAGCATGAATAATAGTCCACTAAACCAAATTATATGAAACTGAAAAACATATTGACACTAACTAATAATTTGTGACTTTTGTTTTAACTTTACAGGGCAGTCACGGATGATGATCATGCAAGGAAGTTGATGCCATACATCACCTTTAAGGAACTCAGATTCAAGGAACGCGATCTCGTACATCAGTACTTGAGGCGCTGGAGAGATGCAGCTGCTTCCACGATACCTCTTTCGACCGCCTGGTAAAAAATATTGATGCAACCATTGCAACCTAACAATTTTAAATGGGAAGGAAATGGAAGTTACAAAAATGTGAATATGGTAATGATATGTAGGGACAAGCAATTGAGAGCATCTCTTGGAACAAGATACGATAGTCGTGCTGGATCATTCGACTGGGACTACAACATGAAAGTACTTGAAAAGGATCCCAAACTCAGAATAATCCATGCAAACGAGTACAAGAAATGGCGTGAAACTGGTATGGCGTATGTGGAAAATGAAAGCGATTACTCCCAACCCAATGTCACTTTAAGCGAAGGTTAGTTTTGTAACTATACTGATTTGAGGCAATGAAATGCATCTTTTTGATTATTGAAAATAAATGCTTATGCTGTTTTTACAGGTGCTAGTGATAACGCTCCAACATACTCAGGTGATATGGAAGTTGGCCCCTATATTCCATACGGTGTAAATTGCGAAGAAGCTTCATTGCTAGAAAAGGCTAACGACCAGTACAAAAAGAAATCATATGATATTGCATTCCACAATATTCAAGAAATGTTGTCAATACTCTCTCCACCTGACGAAACTGGGAGACCAGCGTTCTTTCAAAATTTCATGGTTTGGTTACTGCCAATCGGAAGCAGTCAAAACCTCTGGGTTAAGTCCAAGTTTGCAAACATTTTTGATGTTGCATTCCTCTCCACCCACTCATTTTTGGGACTGAGATGTGAACTTGTACGGATGCTAAAACCCCATGCAATCGTATTTTTCGAGAAACCAAGGTACGTAGTAATATATATGTTCTGTATGTCTGCCTGCCTGCCTGCCTACGACACAACTGCATTTGACAGTTTTCCCATAACTCACTTGTTTCCGTTTCAGATATATCTGGTGGTTCGACAAAGAAAATGTACCCGCATTCGACAAGGAAGTTGAACAGAAAGCTAAAACGGCCAATCTCGTTAGTTATCCTTTAGATGTGAAAGACGTATCCGAAACACTATACCGGTTCAAAATTTCCGAAGATACAAATCAAACAAACAACTCCAACAATTCGAATTCCCATTAAAATGATCGTAATAATGTAACTATGCATAATATTGTTTTAAGATAGAGGTACAATTTTAAAAACTCTATATGTGTAATGTTGCAGCTCACTAGTGTTTAGAATACAAGTTCAGCAAAATGTAGTTTTCTTCGGAATTTGATGTAAACCTATGTATATATACATATATATGGCAATAGATATTTTCTATTAAATACGTATTTTTAGCTTCAAGCATAAACAGCTATTTATAGCACAGTATATAATGAATACCATGCAGATCTTTCTCTTATAAATTTTTTTATCAAGTGTCCATTTGTTTCTAATTATTACCGTAATTGTAAGCATGTATTACTCTCATCATTTATTAAAAAGTCATTAGTGGAAAAAATGTAAACCTTACCTTTGCCATTACTATTTATTCTTTGTACTATCACTTGACTCCAAGCACCAGGAGCAGCTCCACACTCTACAACTGTCTGACCCGGCTTGAGAATCTTGACCTTGTCATCTATTTCTATGAGCTTGAAAGCACTCCGAGCTCTGCAAGTTGGCATGTAATACAAGAAAATATTAAAATCTCTTCTTTACATCTTGCAAATCAACATACCAAGACATCGTGTTTTCAACAGTCTACTATAATATTAAAATTCTAACATTAGCCCAAGATAGATTATACATACGATAAATGAATGCGTTCATTCACCTGTAATTCATATCATGTGCCTTCTTAACATATGGATCATTTAGTTGACGAGCCATCCATTCTTGTGAGCTTTTACTCTTTCCCTTCAAATTACTCGGGACTACTTTAAAGACACAACAGGATAAATGAATGTTCCGACAGTTTCCCCAAAGTCTCACGTTCCTAATAATGAATCAGTCTTATTATTCTCATGATAAAAATCATATAAATCTGCATGCCATTCTGCATAACATAAGATGTATCCTTATCCTTCACCAACTCACCAAATTAATTTAGGAGAATACATTCCAAAACCTTTAAAAATTCCTTATTTCATCAAACATGAAATTCGTTGCATTAAAAAATATCCAAATGGCTCTTCCAGTCCAAAATATTTTGCATCAACAAGATGAACACAACCGATCAGTTCCGATCCGAGATTTTATATGCGTTTTATCCTTTTGCATAACAAGATTCCATGGGGCTTTTATACCTAAAGTGAACCCACAGCGCGAAAGGATATTGTTCTTGAACTGAAAGGATAGATCAATAAAAAAAAGTTTCTTTGCAAACTGCTTTTGACGAACGAAACAACTTTTCTCAATTTTTAGCATTGGTGGATTCGACCGCGTTACGTAACCTTTAACGTGAGGTTATTAGTAGCGTTTTGTGTTTTGTGATATTTGCGTAGTTGTCCGATAACGTTATTTCCGATACGATAATGCACTTTGAGCACTCCACAAGGTAGAAACAGACAGTATTCTGACAAAGGTATTTTATGCACTTTTCTGTGATCTATTATTGTATCAACATCAGCTGGAAGCGTCAGTCAAAATGTGCTATGCATGTTGTGCATAATAATATTATTGTGTAAAAACACTTTTTTTTGAAATGACGATGAAAAGCTTTTAATGTTTGGTAGATTGGTTGTGAAAGAACTGAGCAAAGTTTTAAATAGTGGAGGTTTTTAGGATTATAATAATTAAATCGCTGGTAGTTGAAATCTAACAAGAATTACGGAGTTTTAGTTGGTTAGTTAGTTGTGTCAACTTTTGATGTATTACTAACTATATCGACTTGACTGAACTGTGTATTATAGCGTCTAATCATCAGTATTGTCATTATTACCATTTACTGACTTACCAAAGTAGTCAGGATTGAAGGTAAGGAGAACTTTACATTTTAAACAGTTATCATATTGCATGGCTTATCGTTAATCGTTTTAGGGTGTTTATTTTATTCGAATTCTGCTGCTGCGTCGCTTTTTAAACATGGATATGCCTTTTATTTCAGGTTTTTGATTTAGTGAGAATAAAGGAGAGCTTTTTAGCATCTCGTGGCTGTGTTGTGACGACGATTCCTCCTTGTGTTCAGGGGGTTTGGACTCGGACTGGTGTCATCAGATTGGCGTGAAGGCATAAAGACCTAGATGACGCTTAGAATGGAGATTTTAGTGGTAAATAATATTGTAGAGACTTATTGTCGTTGTATTGATTGAAGTTGATTGTATGGTAGTTTTGTATTTGCTTTTATTCAGAACGAGGAATTGTTGAAGGATAGGCTGACACCATGCAGGGAAATTTGTCCATTTCTTTTGGATTTGTTTATCTGGAGGAAAGAAACGTATCCAATCATGATTGCTGGAACAGTTACATCTTTTTTCCTGTAAATTGCGTCTAGTTATTTGGAAATAGAATAATTGATTATTGATGATGATTTCATTTGCAGTTCTTATTTTGTAGGGTTTTGTGGTACTTGGAACCGTCTGTGGTAACGGCCTTGTCGGTTCTAGGACTTGTAGTAACCGTTGCTGACTTTTTCCTGCCTCTGTTATCCAAAACTGTCAGCAGCTCGGAAGATTGGAGTTCGGAGAAGGAGAAGAAGTTTTCAATTTTTGTAAACCGCATCGCGTACTACAGTGTGCAAGTTTGGAACTCACAAGTATTGCTGGAGGATTGGAAGAAAGATCACCCTAATCTGGTAAGTATTTTTGAATTTTTGAAACTAATCTGAAATATAGAAAACCTTAACAATTGTTTGATGGTTGTCAGTTGATTAAAATTTCATGGTTCACATTTGTATTTTCTTTTATTCACGCAGTATTCATCTACTGTCATTGTATCCTTGTTGTTTTTGGCTTGGATTGGAAACGCTGTTCATAACTTGTGGCTGGCGTATATCCTCGGTAAGCTGACCTGACATTTCTTACTTACATAACTTCCGAAGCAGTTTGAAAATCTGTCGGATTCAACCTTAAAATTTGAATATACCAAACCAAATATGTGTGTTTGTGTTTTTTTGCAGTTTTATTTCTCGCGTTACTGCCTGGTCTGCTTCATCGACGAATCATTCAAGTCTACGTGTCTCGATTAATTTTGATGATAACTAACCTAATACAGTCAAAGACAAAGAAAAACTGAAGCGAGCGTACCAACGAGTACGAATTGTAACGTAGAGTCGTAAGTATCAACAATAATGCATACTCATTCACATTCATATATGATCACGATATTTGTTATTATTAATCTGATAGAGCAAACTGTCTTTGCATCAGTCTGCGGATTGATAAATTACTTTTAAAAATTCAACACACAAAAATAGTCACAGTAGTCGAATATGTACTTGAAATAATGCTTGAACGAAGTACGCGAGCATGAGTAAAGATATACGATAACTGTAAGAGCAAACGCATTTAGCTTTTAGAGCGTAGTTTGTAGTGTACTCGTGGTGTTCAAGATTTGTAATCTGCTTTAATATCAAACGGAAGTAGGTTGAAACGTTGTATTGATCGTTAAAAATAGTGTACAAGAATAGATGTAATTGTACTATTGTACAAAAAATTTTCATACTAATACTTTAACTTACATTCACATCTTTGGTGACGTTAATAAATGCGATACAAAAACTATATTTCTGAGCTAGTTTCAAGTTATTATTGTGTAAATTATTACAAAAGTATTTAAGACCTATTTATTACAGATACGAAACATCACTCTTATTCTAAAATTCCATCGCATGGCAGTCTAGGAAGTTTTTCAGCAATCCACGGAAGGATTCCCGTTCTGTGATACTCTCTCCAATCATAGAAAACTTTTAATAATACTCCAGTAATGCACAGTACTTCTAAGATGATAACCAATACCATCCAGTTGAATACTTCGACCTCTGAATCGCCTACTGGACATACATCTTGGATTTTCAAATCGCTCAGTCTCTGTATGTACATTCGGGCAAAGTGAATGATTAGCAAATATCAAATATATAGATAGCTTGAACGAATTGATTTATTCTTGACAGCTAAACTTTTACCATGAAACCGCTGGTAAAGTTTTCATCTTCATCTGGATCATCGCGGCGAATAAGATTCCAACATACGACATCATTTATGTCCAAAATGTTATCTTTTACTTCTATCATTCGTCCCTAACGAAAAACATGAGAAGTTCAAATGAAATGTTGAGTTATTATTGTATTTAGAAAGAGTGTGTGTGTATCGAATTATCAATAATTCAATGAATGCAATACCTTTGTTTCGGTTGCTGACGTGCATTCACATTCTAAACCAGTTCCTAGTTTCACAGTCGCTTTTCCTTTCGAGCTCTTTACGCTGGCAAAAAATGCGTTTGGAATCTGTATAATACGCATACACGATTTTTGGTTTAAACTTTTTATTTCGCTGTCTTCTCTAAAAATTAATGTACGTTGTATTTATTTAGAAACTCAGTTTTACCTGTTGAAATTTATTCGAGTTTATGTATAGCAAATCGAATTTTTTAGCAAATGCTGTAGTAGTGAGATCATTCAAGTTATTTACAAAATTATTGCTCAAGTCTAATCTTCTGAGATTGTGATACATGGAATGGTTTAATTTGTCCAGGTTTTGTATGTGATTGTGCGATACGTTTAATTCCCAAGTATACTCAGATATTATGGGTAGTTCAGTGAAATTTTTTCCAAAACAATTAACTGCCAGGTAAACAATTGGCTTACCACCCTCCTTCCCCCTCAACAAATTATATGGATGACAGTCACACGTTTTGTTCATTTCGGAACATTCATTTTCCAATATCTAAGAATGTCAACAAAAAACACGCAAAATTACTTATCTATAGGTAGTTTTGCAATATGTAGTACCTACATATCTTATGTTATGCGTTTGAAAAGAAAAATTATACAGTCTTACTATTTTTGAATCAAGATTTGTGCAAGATTGTAATGAAATATTCCTGAAGAACTAATTGCTGACGATAAAACTGGCATGTTGTAGAGTTCCTATCAGCAAATAGGTTTTCGCATTCGCTGCTCCGATTTTGACATCCCAAATGCTCCCATACATTTTCCCAAATGAATTCACATTTTAGAGGATTACCTACAAATAAGCTTTGAAGTCTATTACTATTATGGAGTATTAAATCATGGCATCATTATGAAGGGATTTTGAAGTCACAAGTTACCCGATAAATGCAACGAGTTGAGCCTTGAAGATGATACGAAATCCACTGGAAGCTCCTCTACAGAGTTATTTCTCAAGTCAAGGTCAAGAGATTTGCTAGCGCAATACCTGTTTGGATCATCATCCCCCACAACGGTTGTTGTTGTTGCTGCATTTATTGTCTTCAGTTCTGCACTGAAATTGCGTATTCCATTGTTGATTAAGCTAGACTAGTAATGCTGCATGGAACGCTTCCTGTTACGCTTGTTACGTTGCTTCTAGTTATATTCAAACTCGTCAGTTGAGGAAAACTTTCCGTTTCCAAAAAATCAAAGTTGCTTAATGTTGAATTTTCAATAATAATCGTGGTTATTTCGCTTCTCTACAAGAATGAAAAGTAATTCGTTATTGTACATATATCATTTACAGTTGCTTTATCAGGATGACCACGAGTTGTGAAACTTACATGATTTTTAGAAAAGCATTGGAAATTTAAACTATCTTCATCCTTGAGTTCTGTGCAAATCAGACTACTTTCATTTTCTATCTTACAGCGTTTGCATGCACCCTCACCATTGTCTCCTGCACCGTTATTGAACTGCACAAGTAGAACCAAGAGTGTGACCAACTGGGAATCTCTCAAACACATCATGATGAACCGGAGTAAGAATCAAGTTATAATATAGCAAGCAATAAAGTGCATGGGGACGACACAAATGAAAACTGGATTTGGTACAATTTCTTATTCACTTTTTATTCACAGAATGCAGCAATTGATTTGCATTCTTTGATCTTTCCGTTCTTGCGACAAATAATGTGCATTTATAATGACAGTAACCAATCATGCTAGCTATAGCTAACCACAAATTCTTGGTAATTTATTTCTGTTGTGTGAATATAGATGGAAAGGACGCGTGTCCGGTTGTGGTAATGGTAAGGTCAGTAGTGGCAAGGCAATGGTATGTATTGGGCCAAGACAGCAAAAAAATATCCATACCATGAAAAAGAGTTTTGTATTTGTAGATTATAATGTGCTCACAAGAACTTTCGGCTAGTTTTTCTTTCCACATTATTTGCGTGTTTAGTGGTAAACATGTTAATCAGTCATGCTTGCTCCTCAATCATTTTCCCAATTATACACACTATATGTTTTGCGTCAATGTTTTCGGAAGTTATTTTTAAAATTTTGTTGTAAAAATGCCTACTCACGCCGAGACGAATGAGTATAGAGCTTAAAAGTTTTAAAATACTAATCCTTTTGAGTAATAGTCTTCTGGATAGCCTGCATTGATTACTAGACTTGTAATTAGAACAAGTATGTTCGACGATGTTCGACAATGAATGCATTATTGCATTCATACTACTAACTAATTCAACTAAGCTAAGAACGTGCATAGAATCTGTGCATAAGAAACATAAAATGGGTTGAATGATTGCATTCACTAGTCAAAAGCATGTAACATAACCCTTCTCTGGAGGATTTTAGGAAGTCGTTATCTGTTATCTGTCGATACAAGACAAGTATAGAAGCTGACTCATTGCATTCATTAGTTTTCAACCACATAATATTATATAGTAGTATATATCTGGACGGAGAGACCAAGTTGCGCATTCAACAAAAAGTATATAAAGCATAAGATTGTAGCGTAACCGTAACCTCACTCATCTCATCGCCGCAACAAAGCTTGACTTGAAGGGATTCTACATGTTATTCTCCATGATATGGTCATAACCACGGGCTTAATCAAAACAATATGAATTTGAAGGGCACGACTCGGAGGATTGAACTCTCAAAATGCCAACCTTTTCGTTCGTCCAAGAAACCTAACCTTTTCAGCATACCATGACTTGACTTCTACTAGCCGATACATGTTTAAAGCATGGTGTTTCAAGTTGCCCCGACTATTGAACATTTGTTAGCAGATCTACCTTTAGCCTTGAACTTTTTACAATTTATAATTTTTATCAAGATGGGCTATAAGAAACAAGAATTTTTGAAACTGAATGTAGCTCGCACGTTTTATGCTTGCAATTAGTCATCGGAATAATTTTATCAAGCTAATTTCCATCGGTATCCAATTTTCTTCACGAATCATGTTTATGCAGTCAAGCGTTTTGCTTTCTTGTCAACCGTTTCGACAAACAACACGAGTGAAAATGTCGTGTAAATAATACCACGACAGATTTATAAAATGAAAATTTGATATTCCTGCACTTTATGGCGAGTGGAAGTTTCCATTTCCTCATTTAATTCAGTTCAAGAAGAAATAATCTCTCCTGTGGTACCTGAAAACGCCAATTTGAGACATGTCTAAATCTTACATTTCTTTGAATGTAACATGTTTGGTATTCAATGCTCGGTATAAAACTAGTTTGCATAGTATGGCTTGTATCTGTCTATTGTAGCACACACGCACATAATTTTTCCACGCGTACGATGCAGTGCAGTGACTTATTGACAGCTTGTCAAAAGTTTAGAATTAATGATGTGATGAGATTTCAACCTAATAATGTTGAACTGGCAAAACATGAGTTTATGTAATCCCTAACAAAGTATGCCTGTGCTTGATTTGATGGGGTGTACTATTTGCAAAAAGTTTTAAATTTAAATCCATTACCACAGCTTCAAATTGTTTTAAACCGTATCACCTAAAACTTTTTGCGAATAGTACACCCCATCAAAATCAAGCACAGGCATACTTTGTTAGGGATTACATAAACTCATGTTTTGCCAGTTCAACATTATTAGGTTGAAATCTCATCACATCATTAATTCTAAACTTTTGACAAGCTGTCAATAAGTCACTGCACTGCATCGTACGCGTGGAAAAATTATGTGCGTTGTGTGCTACAATAGACAGATACAAGCCATACTATGCAAACTAGTTTATACCGAGCATTGAATACCAAATACATTCAAAGAAATGTAAGATTTAGACATGTCTCAAATTGGCGTTTTCAGGTACCACAGGAGAGATTATTTCTTCTTGAACTGAATTAAATGAGGAAATGGAAACTTCCACTCGCCATAAAGTGCAGGAATATCAAATTTTATTTTATAAATTCTGTCGTGGTATTATTTACACGACATTTTCACTTGTATTGTCTGTCGAAACAGTTGACAAGAAAGCAAAACGCTTGACTGCATAAACATGATTTGAAGATTGGATACCGATGGAAATTAGCTTGATAAAATTATTCCGATGACTAATTACAAGCATAAACGAACGAGCTACATTCAGTTTCAAAAATTCTTATTTCCTATAGCCATCTCAAAAGCTTATAAAATTGTAAGAAGTTCAAGGCTAAAGGTAGATCTGCTAACAAATTTCTATTGTCGGGGCATCTTGAAAATACCATGCTTTGAACATGTATCGGCTAGTAGAAGTCAAGTCATGGTATGCTGAAAAGGTTAGTAAGGTTTCTTGGACGAACGAAAAGGTTGGCATTTGAGAGTTCAATCCTCCGAGTCGTGCCCTTCAAATTCATATTGTTTTGATTAAGCCCGTGGTTATGACCATATCATGGAGAATAACATGTAGAATCCCTTCGAGTCAAGCTTTGTTGCGGCGATGAGTGAGGTTACGCTACAATCTTATGCTTTATATACTTTTTGTTGAATGCGCAACTTGGTCTCTCCGTCCAGATATTATACTACTATATAATATTATGTGGTTGAAAACTAATGAATGCAATGAGTCAGCTTCTATACTTGTCTTGTATCGACAGGATAACAGATAACGACTTCCTAAAATCCTCCAGAGAAGGGTTATGTTACATGCTTTTGACTAGTGAATGCAATCATTCAACCCATTTTATGTTTCTTATGCACAGATTCTATGCACGTTCTTGGCTTAGTTCTCATGCAATAATGCATTCATTGTCGAACATCGTCGAACATACTTGTTCTAATTACAAGTCTAGTAATCAATGCAGGCTATCCAGAAGACTATTACTCAAAAGGATTAGTATTTAAACTTTTAAGCTCTATACTCATTCGTCTCGGCGTGAGTAGGCATTTTTACAACAATTTTTTCAAATAACTTCCGAAAACATTGACGCAAAACATATAGTGTGTATAATTGGGAAAATGATTGAGGAGCAAGCATGACTGATTAACATGTTTACCACTAAACACGCAAATAATGTGGAAAGAAAAACTAGCCGAAAGTTCTTGTGAGCACATTATAATCTACAATATAAAACTCTTTCATGGATGGATATTTTTTGCTATCTTGGCACAATACATACCATTGCCTTGCCACTACTGACCTTACCATTACCACAACCGGACACGCGTCCTTTCCATCTACTTCACACAACAGAAATAAATTACCAAGAATTTGTGGTTAGCTATAGCTAGCATGATTGGTTACTGTCATTATAAATGCACATTATTTGTCGCAAGAACGGAAAGATCAAAGAATGCAAATCAATTGCTGCATTCTGTGAATAAAAAGTGAATAAGAAATTGTACCAAATCCAGTTTTCATTTGTGTCGTCCCTTTTTGTCGTTGTCGTCCCATGCACTTTATTGCTTGCTATATTATAACTTGATTCTTACTCCGGTTCATCATGATGTGTTTGAGAGATTCCCAGTTGGTCACACTATTGGTTCTACTTGTGCAGTTCAATAACGGAGCAGGAGACAATGGTGAGGGTGCATGCAAACGCTGTAAGATAGAAAATGAAAGTAGTCTGATTTGCACAGAACTCAAGGATGAAGATAGTTTAAATTTCCAATGCTTTTCTAAAAATCATGTAAGTTTTCACCACTCGTGGCCATCCTCATAAAGCAACTGTAAATGATATATGTACAATAACGAATTACTTTTCATTCTTGTAGAGAAGCGAAATAACCACGATTATTATTGAAAATTCAACATTAAGCAACTTTGATTTTTTGGAAACGGAAAGTTTTCCTCAACTGACGAGTTTGAATATAACTAGAAGCAACGTAACAAGCGTAACAGGAAGCGTTCCATGCAGCATTACTAGTCTAAGCTTAATCAACAATGGAATACGCAATTTCAGTGCAGAACTGAAGACAATAAATGCAGCAACAACAACAACCGTTGTGGGGATGATGATCCAAACAGGTATTGCCTAGCAAATCTCTTGACCTTGACTTGAGAAATAACTCTGTAGAGGAGCTTCCAGTGGATTTCGTATCATCTTCAAGGCTCAACTCGTTGCATTTATCGGGTAACTTCTGACTTCAACCTCCCTTCATAATGATGCCATGATTTAATACTCCATAATAGTAATAGACTTCAAAGCTTATTTGTAGGTAATCCTCTAAAATGTGAATTCATTTGGGAAAATGTATGGGAGCATTTGGGATGTCAAAATCGGAGCAGCGAATGCGAAAACCTATTTGCTGATAGGAACTCTACAACATGCCAGTTTTATCGTCAGCAATTAGTTCCTTCAGGAATATTTCATTACAATCTTGCACAAATCTTTGATTCAAAAATAGTAAGACTGTATAATTTTTCTTTTCCAAACGCATAACATAAGATATGTAGGTACTACATATTGCCAAAACTACCTATAGATAAGTAATTTTGCGTGTTTTTTTTGACATTCTTAGATATTGGAAAATGAATGTCCGAAATGAACAAAACGTGTGACTGTCATCCATATAATTTGTTGAGGGGGAAGGAGGGTGGTAAGCCAATTGTTTACCTGGCAGTTAATTGTTTCGGAAAAAATTTCACTGAACTACCCATAATATCTGAGTATACTTGGGAATTAAACGTATCGCACAATCACATACAAAACCTGGACAAATTAAACCATTCCATGTATCACAATCTCAGAAGATTAGACTTGAGCAATAATTTTGTAAATAACTTGAATGATCTCACTACTACAGCATTTGCTAAAAAATTCGATTTGCTGTACATAAACTCGAATAAATTTCAACAGGTAAAACTGAGTTTCTAAATAAATACAACGTACGTAATTTTTAGAGGAGACAGCGAAATAAAAAAATTAAACCAAAAATTGTCCTATGCGTATTATACAGATTCCAAACGCATTTTTTGCCAGCGTAAAGAGCTCGAAAGGAAAAGCGACTGTGAAACTAGGAACTGGTTTAGAATGTGAATGCACGTCAGCAACCGAAACAAAGGTATTGCATTCATTGAATTATTGATAATTCGACACACACACCCTAAATACAATAATAATTCAACATTTCATTTGAACTTCTCCTGTCTTTTCGTTAGGGACGAATGATAGAAGTAAAAGATAACATTTTGGACATAAATGATGTCGTATGTTGGAATCTTATTCGCCGCGATGATCCAGATGAAGATGAAAACTTTACCAGCGGTTTCATGGTAAAAGTTTAGCTGTCAAGAATAAATCAATTCGTTCAAGCTATCTATATATTTGATATTTGCTAATCATTCACTTTGCCCGATGTACATACAGAGACTGAGCGATTTGAAAATCCAAGATGTATGTCCAGTAGGCGATTCAGAGGTCGAAGTATTCAACTGGATGGTATTGGTTATCATCTTAGAAGTACTGTGCATTACTGGAGTATTATTAAAAGTTTTCTATGATTGGAGAGAGTATCACAGAACGGGAATCCTTCCGTGGATTGCTGAAAAACTTCCTAGACTGCCATGCGATGGAATTTTAGAATAAGAGTGATGTTTCGTATCTGTAATAAATAGGTCTTAAATACTTTTGTAATAATTTACACAATAATAACTTGAAACTAGCTCAGAAAATATAGTTTTTGTATCGCATTTATTAACGTCACCAAAGATGTGAATGTAAGTTAAAGTATTAGTATGAAAATTTTTTGTACAATAGTACAATTACATCTATTCTTGTACACTATTTTTAACGATCAATACAACGTTTCAACCTACTTCCGTTTGATATTAAAGCAGATTACAAATCTTGAACACCACGAGTACACTACAAACTACGCTCTAAAAGCTAAATGCGTTTGATCTTACAGTTATCGTATATCTTTACTCATGCTCGCGTTGACTGCGTTCAAGCATTATTTCAAGTACATATTCGACTACTGTGACTATTTTTGTGTGTTGAATTTTTAAGAGTAATTTATCAATCCGCACACTGATGCAAAGACAGTTTGCTCTATCAGATTAATAATAACAAATATCGTGATCATATATGAATGTGAATGAGTATGCATTATTGTTGATACTTACGACTCTACGTTACAATTCGTACTCGTTGGTACGCTCGCTTCAGTTTTTCTTTGTCTTTGACTGTATTAGGTTAGTTATCATCAAAATTAATCGAGACACGTAGACTTGAATGATTCGTCGATGAAGCAGACCAGGCAGTAACGCGAGAAATAAAACTGCAAAAAAACAAAATCACACTAATTCAAATTACTCAGTAAGGACACACATACTTGGTTTGGTATATTCAAATTTTAAGGTTGAATCCGACAGATTTTCAAACTGCTTCGGAAGTTTGTAAGTAAGAAATGTCAGGCAGCTTACGAGATATTCGCCAGCCACAAGTTATTGAACAGCGTTTCCGTCGACCACCGGGCTCTACCCCGTCTCCTCCCACGCGCCAGTTTTCAATCCAAGCCATAAGAACACAAGGATACAAATTCCCGCACAGTCAGCCCCACTGCCACACTACGCCTCGCCCGGTCGGGCCGTGAATAG